>PVIJ01006499.1:0-91608 GCA_004024925.1 Scalopus aquaticus | reverse complement strand
TGTTCTGGGGTGCCTCGGTGTCTGGCCAGCTGTGCATCCCAAAAGGGGTCACTTCAGTGAGAATAGAGGACCTTGTTTTCAGTGACCAGTTGGGGGTCAGGGTGAGATAGAGGTAATGTCAGCCCTATCAAATTTGGCCAACATTTTTGAGACAAAGTAGAATGGAGGTTCCCAGGGTCTGGGGGAGGAGGCCTGCACAGTTGTAATTTAATGAGTACAGAGTTTCTATTTGGGCGATGAAAAGGTGCTGACAACAGACATTGGTGACGGCTGCAGAGCATGGTGAAAGAATGTCATGAGCTGTAGATGTTAAAAGCAGTCAAAATGCTAAGTTTTATGTTATGTAATTTTTTTAAGATTTATTTTATTTATTTATGCGTACAAGAACTGGGGTGTATGCTAGAGGTGTGGATGGGGGGAGAGGATTCACCAGAGACAGAGTGGGGAGCAGAACAGGCAGATTGACTGAAATACACTGCTGAGAAGAACAGGAGGTGACACAGGAGAGGTCTGCTGCGCCATGTGGGTCAGCTCCCTGGCCGGGGATCAAACTCAGGCTGCAGTGGCTGGCAATAGCTTGATAACCTCCAGGGAGGCCCGTTATATAATTTTTTAACCACACTATTTTTTAATTTTCCAAGCAAGACAGCTCTCCTTCCGGCCCACCTGTGCCTATGCAGGTGTCTCTCTATTTTCCTTTCTCCTTTTCCTAATAAAACTGTTCTTTTTTAAATTAAAAAGAAATACCAAGCAGGGGATCATCTAAACTGCTGGGCCTTCCCAGCCCTGCATGATAACAGTCTAACTATATAAAGGTTCAAGTCCAGTATCTGGAACATAGCAGATGCCCAGTACATGGCAGTTGTCATTTTGACATCATTGAATCCACATGGTTTTTGGGGGGTTTTTTGGTGATCCCCTAAGTTATGAATGAATTTGGTATTCATGTTCCTTAAATACAACTAGAGTGTTTGTTACAATCAAGTATTAATTAACTTAAGGATCATTGTAGAACGCCCATTATAACTCGCATCATGGGTTTTCAAATTCAAGTTCAACTTCTCTTTCCATTGCTTACTCACATCTCCCACAATAAACTGTTTACCATTTCAATTATTTCAGTTCCAACCACTGTGATCACTGTACTTAAAATTCAATCAGGCTTCTAATTTTAAGCATCTTTTTTGTGTATAGCGCCAACAATTGACAAGCGTCCTGAATTTAACATCTGTTCCCAGCAGTAAATGGTTTTAAATTTGAGAACTGAAAACACATATAAGGCAATTATGAGCTGCTCTCGCACTGTGATTCATGGCTGTGCATCAGCAACTTCATGCCCCCGCAGCACAGCTCTCAAAGAGGGGCTGCAGCCGGCAGTGTCCCGAGGAGGCAGGACAAACGGCTTGGACACCCCACTGCCAACACAATGCCTTTTAGTGATTAAATAAATAAATAAACCTACAGGCATTGAGGAAACTGCTGGGCATTTTGTAGGGTCTCTGTCTAGTGACAGTCTGTTCCAGAGCTGCTGTTCAAAAGCTGAGGGGTGGGGTGAATCCAGCCAGAAATGGGGCTTATGAACTCAGGCATGAGCTTATGGAAACAGGAGGTCAATGAGCCCCAAAGGTGTTCTCATTCAGACTGGGAAAGTGACACACCAGTTAAGACAATCAAGGAATCGTTACATTCAGAAGCAGCAACTTCTTGAGCCTCCATCAGAGGCTAATTGTACTCATGTTGGTAAACTGTGCAGAGAAATAAGTGTAAAATGCTAGAAATATACTACATTATTAAGGATGACTGAAATTTTCAGCTAGGAAGCTTCATGTGTAAGCCTCTAGGACAGAGGTCACCACACTCCAGTCTTCCACTGGGCCTTCCAGAAATAAAGCTGGACTGATGTCAAGTATCTACAAAAAGCTCACACAGCTCAACTAAAACAAAGCAAACAACCCAGTCAAAAGATGGACAGAAGAGCTAAAAAGATACTTCTCCAAAGAAGAAATGCAAATGGCCAGCAGACATATGAAAAAATGTTCAACATCCCTTATAATCAGGGAAATGCAAATCAAAACCACAATGAGATATCACCTTACACTGGTGAAAATGGCCCATATTAAAAAAAAAAAAAAGCACAAACAGATGCTGGTGAGGATGTTATGAAAAAGAAATCCTCTTAAACAGTTGGTGGGAATGTCAACAGGTCTAGTCACTACGGACAGCTATGTGAAGGTTTCTCAAAACACTGGAAATAGATTGACTATATGATCCAGTGATTCCACTCCTAAGAAGCTACCCAAAGGGCATAAAAACCTGATTTGAAAGGAAACATGCACTTCCTATGTTTACTGCAGCACTATTTACAATAGCTAAGCTGTGGAAATAACCTAAATGCCCAAAAACAGATGAATGGATCAAAAAGATGTGGTATATATACACAATGGAATACTACTCAGCAACATGGATGGAGCTGGAAGGGATTATGCTCAGTCAAAAAAGTCAGAGGGATAAAGATAAATATCAGATGGTTTGTTTCCCCTATGTGTGGAATATAGAGAAACCAAACAAAGCGTCAAGAAAAGGCAGACCATAGATCTGAGGCATCCAGCAGGGGCCGGCGGTGGGGCGGGGGGGGGGGGGGGAAACAGGGCTCAAAACAGGGGCAGGAAGAGCACAAGGGCCTGGGGGGGTGGACCCCGGGGGGCGCTGTGGTGGGGGGAGAATGAAGGGACCACACCCGGAGGGGAGAAATTAAATGCTGTACAGGGCCTCTCTGGTGGCACAACGGGTTGGGTCTTGGCCAATGAAGCTGTCCCCGCAGCCACAGCAGCAGGAGTTCAATCCCTGGCCAGGGAGAATCCCACATGGCACAGCAGACATTTCTTGCCATGCCCACTGCTCCCCTCAGCAGTGTTTCCCTCGATCTGCCTGTTCTGCTCCCCACTCTGTCTCTGGTGAATCCTCTCACCGCCCCACACCTCTGGCCTACACTCCAGCTCTTGTATGTATAAATAAATAAATCTTAAAAAACAAATGCTGTACAAAAATGAACAATGAAGTAAGAAAATAAACAATGATTTAAAAATAAAAATAAAAACTCTCCCATATCATTAGCCTCTACTCGAAAGCCTTCCTGCCTTCTGGCCTTCCATGGAGGCTGTGACCTCCCCAAGTCCCCAGGGATGGGAAGTGGAGTCCCTGTCCTCTCTGCTGTCACCACATTACTTCACCTCCAAGGCCTCCACATCATCTCACCCAACAACTGACAGCTTATTCACCTACGGCTTGGGTTCCTGGCAAGTATCCTTCCCTCCAACCCACCCGACCTTCTCTCACGCAGCCAGCCTTCACATCGCTGACCTCTACTCACTGATAGAAATATACTACATTATTAAAGATGACTGAAATTTTCAGCTAGGAAGCTTCATGTGTAAGCCTCTAGGACAGAGGTCACCACAGCCCAGCCTCCCACTGAGAGAAATAAAGTTGGACTGATGTCAAGTACCTGCAAAAAACTTACACAACTCAACTCAAACAAAGCAAACAACCCAGTCAAAAGATGGACAGAAGAGCTAAAAACAGAAGACCACCTCATTCCCTGACCACCTCATTCTAGCGTCCGCATCCTCCACAACTTGTAAGCCACCCAGAGTCAGAGCCTGGACCTTGTCCCCTACCAACAGTAGCTCCTGGTCGGCATCAGACATTCAGACATCACCCTCTGCCCGCACACTCCTCTCTCCAGCTTGCCTGTGGAGCTCCTGCCTCTTTGGACACTTTCACTCCGAAGGACTTCTCATCAGTCGTGCCTCTTTCTCCTCAACCCATCAGTGCAGTGCGGGTACATAAATAGATCAATTAAACAGATGTCTTTAACATCATGTAAATTTGAAAAAAAAACATGTATTATTCCATCGCTAAGTATAATGCTGACTTTGACTTTGGGTGCACCTGATGTGTTTTAATTACTTTAAGAAATTAATCTAGAGAGGGGTGGTCAGGGGAGGTTTTCACTGCATTTGAGCACAAATCTGAAAGGAATGAAGGGTGGGCCCCACCCAGCTTTCTGGGAAGGACATTCCAGCAGTACTATGGTAAATCCCAAGGCCTGGGGGCAGTAGCATATGTCACGTGTTCAAATACCAGCAAGGCGGGAGCACAGCAGGGGCAGAGCACACACGCCGGGAGGCAGTGGGCGGTGAAGTCCAAGAAAGCAAGCAGGATGACCAACCCCCGAAGAGCCCCCAAGACCAGTGCAGACTGTGGCTTTTCCTCCACCAACATTTTGAGCAGAGAAATGACCACCCGACTTGCATTTTGGTTCAGAATAGAGTATAGGGCAGGTGTGGGAGACAGACTAGGGAGAAGACACTGACAGTCATCCAAAGAAGAGATGGGCAGGAGACAGAAGTGGAAGGAAGTGGTCACATCTATCACAAGATCATATTTGGGAGGTAAACCAACTAAACAGACAGACAGACCGGGAGGGACAGACAGAGGGAGAGCAGGAGTGAGGGAGCAAACTGATAACCAGACCGGGCAGTTGCACAGCTGATTCACTGCCAGGTTGACTCGAGGGGTCGTCATAGACGTGTCTGAAAGGACATCCGCCGTTTACTGCTGCACGAGGCGCCTGTCACAGAGCAGTGCTGTGGCCCCACTCACACTAAAACAGTATGGGTCTGCGTGGCCTATGGATACACGCACAGGAAGGTCGCCCACCTCACTGCTAGTGGTGATTTCCTCCGAGGAGTAAGGTTAGAAGGGGCATGGAAGAAACTGTCATCTTTTACTCTGCACGCCTTTTTGGTTTGCACAGGAACATGTACACTCATTCCTCATGCTGAGTGGGACAGGGCATTTGGGAGCAAGAAGCCCTCCCCAAAAGGTGCTGAGGCCTAGAGAGATGACCACCTTATGGGTTGGTCACCAAAGGTGGCTCAGATCTGAGGTGAGCTGAGGCATGTTTGGACTACAGGCTCTCTCCAACCTTGGGTTTCCACCCCAAAGCAGCAATCCTGCAGCGTCCCCTCTGCTCACTGCTAACACAAGGGTGATACTACCTGCCCCAGGGGGGACGATCTAGCAACCAGCACAGTGCCCTACACACCATGACCCCCAGGAGGCATCAACTCTCCTCCACCCTCTCCCCACCAGACATATAGAATGTTCCCAGGGAAATCCAGAAGGTGTGGCTGCTCCCCAAGCCCTAAAATGCCCCAAAATCCCAGGAAGACAGGAAGTTTGCTGGTTAAAGACGATTCCAGCACACTGTGCCCCAAAAGGGCGAAGGTTTCCCTCAGAAGAAAGGGCAGAGCTGTTTGTCCCACATCCCCCCTGGGGTAGTACACAAACACTCACACTCTGCTAGCAACAGCACATGGCCAGACTCCCCGAAATTCCAAGTCAAGGTCAGAAGTTCCTGCTAATTTGTGATTTTCCTCTCTTTGCTTGGGAGAAAGCCCTAGGGAAAGGGAAAGTAAAAGCTGAATGCTATTTATCTAAACTCACTTAGACTTTTTGAGGAGCTATAAAATGTGCCAGCTCTTGCCAAGTGGATGTCGAAAGAGCTCTGATCTCCATTTTGGCCGGAAATGATCCGTCTCCTTCCTAATGCAGATGTATGGTTTCTGTGCTTCAAACCTGGCCAGTCGGATGTACAGCACATTCTTAATCCTTTGGAAATGATTAAAAATGGAGCCATAAATCTATGCTTTGACACGACATGGTGATTTCACCCCCAGACATATCGTAATGGGTTATTAACAATGCTTCCCAAATCTATTGAAATTTTTTTCCAAAGCAATTCACTAATTAATAGCTGTTCACACAATGATCATTTTTGAGTAATTATGGAACTGTGCCACATTATTTTGTGATGAGAACATAATTATGTCCATTAAAATTATTTGTATAGTTTTTAACCTTCTGCCAGGAATAAATGAGGCTAGTCTAAGGGCAGCACAAACTTCAGGACAGCACCTAGAGGTTATCTACTCAGGGACACTTTACTTCCCCAAACTTACTTTGTAGCTCACAAACTTGGAATTTGCCCTTCAGCTTTTCAGAGCCCCTGGAAGCAAATGGCACTGAGGAGGAGCCTGGCAGAGAGTCCGGTGATCTTACTGCTTCATAATCGCCCTCGGTGGCCCTCAGGCTGCCCTCTGCCTCTGTCACCTCCTCTACGCCCCCTCTCCCACCTCACTTCTCCAGCCCTAGGCTGAGCCCCTGCCACTCAGTTTCTCTGAGCTACTAGCCTGCCCCAATTTCTATGTCCTGACCCCTTGCCCACTTTCTAGGACTGCATGGAAGCTGCTGGAAACAAGTGCTCCTCCAGCATAACCAAGTCCAGTAGCGCCTAGGAGACAGGAAGTGTTATGTCCAAAAGGGCCTGCAAAGTGGATAAGGTGTAGAGCTTGCTGAGTTCACACCTGCATTTGAGGAGTAAGACTGGGGAGGGAATGAGAGGCCTTGTTTTTTAACATCTAAAAACCTCCCCTTTTGCTGGGAGTATTCCAAAATGTGTTTGGCATCAAGAAGAAGCTCTCCTTGCTGCCTTCCCATTGAGAAGCCTGGGTTCTGGGTAAATCAAGTAAGTATTTGTCATTTAACTGGACAGCTGCATTTTATCTGGTAACTACAGATCATGAGTTGAGGCAGATGTCCAGCTGCAGGGCACCTCCCTGACCAGCCTAGGTGCCCCCTCATTCATATGACATCGCCTGCGGCACAGCACACCCCTCCTCAGCAGCCACAGCCCAGGCGCCCTAAGCTTAAGCTCAGAGCTCTCCAGAGCAGGAAAGGAAGCCTTCCCTAGAGTCTCCTTCAGCCAAGTAACTGCTGTCTGGCCTCAGTCCCTGCCCCTCTGTGCACAGCAAGCAAAGTTCACCTTTGCAGTAATTTTGGGACCTATCTCCTCCCAGACCCCTAAAAAAGAAAGTTTCTGGCAACTTCCCACCAGTTTTCCAGATTCACTAGTTCACCTGGCCAACAAGTATCTCTACAGTGTACCAGGACTGTTCTAGATGCTCAAGATACATCAGAGAAAAAGAACATTTACTCATGGGGCAGTCCAGAAGCACCAAAACCCAGCAGCAAAACAGTCACAGATCAAACTGGAAGCCAAAATGTCATACTTGTTGTTGTTTTTTTTTTAAAAAAAAAAAGGCAACAGTAATGAGGGAAACTAAGTAAGTTAATCCAAAAATGATCAAATAAGATTAAGAAGTAGGGCCTCCCTGGTGGCACAGCAGTTAAGCACTGTGCTGTGGAGCTGTCGGCAGCAGCGATGCGAGTTCGACGCCCAGCCAGGGAGAATCCCACATGGTGGGGCAGACCTCTCCTGCCTCGCCCGCTGCTCCCCTCAGCAGTGTATTTCTGATCTGCCTGTTCTGCTCCCCGCTCTGTCCCTGGTGAACCCTTTCACCGCCCCACACCTCTGGCCTGTACCCCAGCTTGTATGTATAAATAAATAAAATCTTAAAAAAAAAAAAGATTAAGAAGTAAATATGAGGTTGCTCTTTGGGGAAAACAAGACTTAAAATAGTCATGTGTCTGACCGAAAACAACAAAGAAAGGATTTCAAATGATAAAATATGAGACAGATACAGGGGAGACAAAAATTGTAAAGCACTTAGCTTAATTTTTGCTAATATATGCGAAGACCTCAATGACATGGATGACTTTCTGGGGAAAATATAAAATGATGAAAGTTGAATCTGGAAGAATTTTTCAAGACAAAAGAAGTAAAAAATAACAGAATTTTGAAGACCAATAATTAAGGGGAAAGTTGAAAAAGGTGACCAAATATTTACTTTCACAAAAGTCTCCAAGTTCACAAGTTGAATTTCACTTCCAAGAAACTGCTACCACCTAGATGAACAGAAAGTTAGTTTATTTTATATAACTATTCTAACTCTAGCACCAAAATCTGATAGAAATATTTTTTAAAATTATGGACCTTCTTCGTTTATGTAAATAGGTATAATAGTCCTAAAAAAAATAGCAGAAAGTAGCATTCAACAGAATATTAAACGAATAGAACACAACAATCAAAGTAGGGTGTATTCCAAGATTGCAGAAATAGTTTAGTGTGAGAAATCAGTTGTATAATCGCTCAGATGAGAGTAATTTTTTGAGTTATAGTCTTATGCTCAGACTCCTGTTATATTCAATGACCTTTCCTCAAGAAAGATTGAACCCTGGGAACAGAATGATCCTTTCTGAACATAATCAAGGACACAGGGTATAATTTGTCTTCCATGAGAATACTGGCTGCAACAACTGACTGTGTATTTAATTATATGATACTATCGTATCCTCCCCTTAGTTACTCTAAGGTACATTTCTTCCACATGTAACATAGTTGAAATAAGAGTATCTTTCAATCAACTATAAGGTCAATATTAAGTCATTCCTTCCCCTCCACTGCCCACCAAGCTATCATTAAATTGGTGCATCTTAGAACCAACAGCTTCAATTAGAAGATATCAAACACACCCCAAATGAACAACCCACAGCAGACGGACCAGGAAGACGTGGACACTTGTTATCGCCATTTTCTAGGACAGCTCAGAAAAGCCTGATCAGTACAGTAAGAAATGGCATTTTAAACCCTATTAAAAATGAGACTCTGCCCTCAGATTCATTCATTCACTTGCCTTAAGGCTCTATTCCTATAAAAGTCAACACAACAACAACAAAACTATCAGAATTAATAAGAGAATTAAATATCACAGTTATAAATAACTATGCACAACTCGCTAGAGGACCAGGATGTGAGGAAACAGACACACTTCTATGCTGTTAGTAAGGATTGAAGTTGGTACAGCCCTTTTGGAAACCACTTGGCAATATGTGTCAGGAATCTTAAAATATTCATACCAAAATAAGTAAATGGAAGTTAAGACCCCTTTTTGGCTAATGTTTTCTCCCAAAGTACCCCTGCTACTTCCTACTGTGGGAACCTAGACTTCAGCCCTGTCCTAGGCAGACATCTAAGGCTGCTGTGACTGTCCTGTTACCTTCTGCTCTGATGGGTCTAGGACGAGGCATTTGACTTTGGCCATGCAAAGCCAAGTCAGCTGGAGGTTTAACCCCAGAGAGAGGGATCTCTTAGTGGGAAAGCCCTTTGGTTCCTACCGTTTGCTTTCCTCTTTAGAATCCCGTCAAACTTGTTACATTGGAGCTATGGCATCCATTTTGAGCCATGAGGGAACCTACTTCTAATACACAGGAGAAAAAAAAGCACCTGGGCTTTGGATGCTACCCCTGAACCATGCTCCAGCCTGTATATTCTTTCCTCTAAACCTGCAACTGGCGTCACAGTGGGCAATCACCATTCATGACGGTCTGACATCTTCTAACAGCCCCGTGACAGTTGATAGTTTCACATGAGTCCTTATCTGGCTCTGAATCTAGGGATCCACTCACCATACTGCGGACATGTGTGCTGGGTTCTGCCTTCCAGACCCGCCCATGTGGGACTTGGATTCAGATGTGAGAAGTGAAACGACAGCTGGGTTTTCTGGTTCTGTGCTGTTGGAGGGACATGTCTCTCCTTCTAGAGAACTGGTGGTGGAGCTTCTGGAGTTTAGTCCCTGGGTCACTATTGCCAAGCAGTGACCAGTGGCAGCAGTGGTATTTCACCAGAAAGTTCCACTGTGGGGTGAAACAGACCCTGTCTACGTTGTTCCTGGCTGGCCTAGCCAGCGCTTTTCTCTGCACCACCCCCCAGCCCTCAGAGTTTTCTAATATCTTGTATAAAAATCCCTTTCTGCTTGAATATCTTCAGTGGATTTTTGTCATTTGCAAAAAAGAACCCTATAATTCTACCTCTAGCAATCTATTCCAAAGAAAACATTCCAAAACATAAAAAGAGCCTAATACATAAAAATGGTATTACTATATTATTTGTAATGGTGGGGGGAAATTTTTTAAGTTAAATGTTCCACAGTGAGAAACTTTACTAAGTTATTTGTAATAAAGCCACTTGAAGCCTATAAAATGTTTGTAATAACATGGAAAAACTACTAACACAAAATGCAATAGTGCAAAATCATATGGTGTTTGATCATAGCCACAGCAATAGCAATGAGAACCCCAGAAGATACCTTCGGGGAGTCTGCACAACCCGTAAGTCATCTCAGCTTCCCTGAGACTGCCCCCCACCACCACAAGGTGGGTGCTGGCATGCATTTTTCTGCCCACTGACCTCACCTCCCTGGCCACGGCTGACCCAGGGTGCATTACTGAAAAATCTTCCTTGGACCCAAAATGTTAAATTCCTCATGTAACTAGAACTGAGAGCCCAGTAAGAACTCAAGGGGTATGGGGCAGGGGAGGGCATCTTCCTCTTATGACAGAAGCAGGCAAAGCAGACGGGGAGAGGCGGGGAAGGTGGAGAGAAGAGGGGCAGAGGAGCCCCACAGGGTTCTAGAAGGAGGGACACTCAGCTTTCCAGGTTCTAGTCTTAGCCCATTCCAAGTCCCCACTTCCTTCCTGTAACTGGGTTCTGAAAGAAACTCCTTTGTCCTTATATTTGTTGCCACTAACTGGTTGAGTAGATTCTTTCACTCAGCACCACAGATGATTTCCTAATACACTGTAAAGGTGAAACCTCAGAATGCCCTGAGGGCACCTCACCCTCAACAGCCCCAACTACCCTTCTCTCCACTTTGGCCTCCCCAGAGGCTGGACCTTACATGCCAGTCTACACAGCAGGCAAGTTTAGCCAAACCAGCTTGTGGTTGGGAGTTCCTAGCCCCTTCATGAAGCGGCTCCAAATAGGACACTGGAGGAGGATAGGACTGAGCAAGAGCGCCTGCAGCCGTCTTCACAGGCCTGGATCTGTCTTGATGGAAGGAAAACCAAAAGTTTTGCCGCTGGAAGTTGCTTGAAAGGTCTTGACCAGAGACAGAGGGAATAGTGGGGAGTAAAACTAGCCCAGAAATTGGGCATTTAGAAAAGGAAACACATCTGAGCAACTGCTGAGAGACCCAGTCTCCAAAGAGATAAATGGATAAAACAAAACATTTAGGGAGTTTGCTGCATAACTACTGGTTGGCAGTACCATTAAGAAAACCTTCAGACTTCCAGTGGCAACTTAATGTAGCATATACGCACTTTGCAGCTGATGCACCCCAGAAAGTTACCCAATATTATGATGCAATGTTACTTCAACATGAGTGAATGAGTAAAATCTTCAGCAAAACTACTGATAAAACTCTCCTACACTGCTGGTGGGAATGCAAATTGGTCCAACCACTGTGGAAAGCTGTATGGTTGTTCCTCAAATTGCTAAAAATGGACCCTCCATACGATCCAGTAATACCACTTCTGGGAATCTACCCAAAGGATACAAAACACTAATCCAAAAAGAGACATGCACCCGTATGTTTACTGCAGCATTGTTTACAACAGCTAAAATATGGAAACAACCCAAATGCCCCAAAATAGATGATTGGATCAAGAAGATGTGGTATATATACACCATGGAATACTATTCAACATTCAAAAAAGATAAACATATGCAATTTGCAGCAATATGGATGGAGCTAGAAGGGATCATGCTCAGCAAAATAAGCCAGAAAGTAAGAGAAAAATATCGAATGGTTTCACTTATAACCGAATATAGGCGAACCAAACAAGAAAGAGTCATCCAGCAAGGGAGGGGGAGGATAAAGGCTCAAAAAGGGACTATGGTGATGGGTCACGGGTGAACTGGTGGTGGGTAACCTATGGGGAATACACAATAATGTAAAAAATATGGAAAAAAAAAAGAAAATGAAAAAAAAACTACTGATAAACTTCATCATGATTTTTGGAGCCCTGCATGTTTCTTTTAGATGCTTCATTGTACTGAGATCGTCTTAATGAAAGAAAGTCTGGTTTTACTGATTTCACAGGGATGGGAGATAGTCTATGCACTACTTAAGAGTATGGAGGATGAGATTTGGTGGCTGTAGTGCTGAAAATAAGAGGGAGGCATTCCAGAAAGGTCTGGGCACTTTCGGAGGCAGCACTGCAGCTCCCAGCGGTCCCCATGGTGCAGGCCCTGTCATCCATCTTTCTGCACCATTTGCAATGGAGCCTCTCCAGGAATCAAGCTTGAAATGTGAGCCAATTAATGATGATGAGCTGACTTGTGATCATGATGATTAAAGCCATTGCTGAGACAGAAAATCCAGAACCTCAGAAGGGCCAGGCCTGGCATGCTTCTCCCCCACACACAGCCTGGGCAGTGACACCCCCTGGTCTCCACTCCATGCCCTCAGTGTCCCTGCCACTAGAGAGAAACCCATCCCTGCCACCTCCAGAGAAACAATTCAAGTCCAGACATTCAAGGCCATCCTCCTCTCTGAGACTCATTTTCCCCAAGAGGCGGGCTTCCCTTGTGGCCTCCCCACACTGCTGAGAAACGAGAATGGGCAGAGAGAGGAAGCTCTTCTGGCTGGTTCCGACTGCACATGTTAGAGCAGTTAACCACACTCCCATGTGGGTCAAGAGTAGTGTCCTAGAAATAAATTTCTATCTTGTCTCCCCAAGCCTGTAACTCAGAATCCTTTGAGACACTTTTTCCTCCCTCTTCTTCTCTCAATCATAATTTTGATTCCTTGATTATCTGGCAAGGCATGTGAGGTTTGCAGAGAAAAATGACTGACCTGTCATAAAGAATTCCCCACACACAGTCTAACAAACACATCATCTGCACCCCCATGCGCGTCGTGTCCCAGCCTGCCCCCAAATGTGACAGAGGTGGCCCACCAGGGAGCTGACAGTTCTAATTAGGGAAAGAGACTTGATTAGCATAGCCATGGCAATGAGAGCGCTCTGGGAAATCCAATGAGAGCCTGGAGAAACTCCAGGCATGTTTGGACAGAACACAAAGAGTTGGGGAAGAGAAATGTGCTGCATGACAACCGGAAGCGGCGACGTCCTTAACAGGCCTGACCAGCGCTTGTGAAGAGCCCCCCATCTGTCCCTTCTCCAGCCTCCAGCACCCCAGCATCCAATTATTCAGGCCTGTACTCATCCCCCTTCATCTTACCCACTCCATCAACTCATGTATTCATTCCCCTTTCATCTAGCCAGACTCTCCATTCTCTACTTTCTTCCACCCTTTTCTCATCCATTGATCCATATTTCTGAACTCCATTCGACCATCCAGGAAGCTGTAAATACTTTCAATCTTTAGGTTCATTTATGTCCTCAAACAAACCTGCCAAATACCTACCACCCAGCCGGCCTGCTGTGTGGAGGCTCTATGGCCGGTGCTGTGGCTGCAGAGAGCGCCGCGAGCGGTTCCACACCCATACAGACCTCTCAGGGTACCTGCAGCCAGATTCCCTCCATTTTGTAACATAAAAAAAAAAACTTACCCTTTTGCATCCTCTCCCTAATACTGACTGGTTACTCGCTGAGTTGCACTCCCCTATCTGCTACTTCTGATTAACCATTTACTGGCTCATGTCCATTTCTGGGAGATTTGGAAAAACTGACTATGTTGTAGCCCTAATAAAAATTCTCTGGGCCTCTCTGAGTTGATAGTGATACTGGAAACAAACATGTGCTGATTACTGAGAACACTCCCTGCTGGGTAAGTCCAGACCCTGACTCAAGTCACCTACACTGTCCGACCTCCTGGGACGTAGAAATGCCAAGCCCCCAAATTCCCCTCACATTCCTTCCCTCTCTGCAAAATCACAGCACTCCTGCCATTCAGGGAGCTGGTGTAATTATTAGGGTGTTAATTTAATTGCTGACTCCCTTGCTGACCTCTTGAATAAAACTTTTGTTTAAAGACAATTCTCATGATTCAGAGTTTGGCTTTCTGGCCACAAACAAAAGACCCAGTTTGGTCCTTTGCAGAGTGAAAGGGGTCCATGAGTGAAGCCCTTGCAGTGACCTCCGCAGACCTGAATGTGCCCCGTCTGGGATCTGGGTGCACTTTTTGGCTAGCCCAGCCCACCACACCCCAGTTACATTTCAATGCAACCTAGAAAGTAGAAGAGGGGGACCAATAACCCAAGAACTGAGTGCCCAGCCTCCCAAGGCAGAGCAAGTCAAGTACACAGGCCAGACAGGAGAGGACAGTTTTCACAGGCGTGAAGGGCCCTTGTCTCATCATTGCCTCTCTCCAGTTGTACCCCAGGGCTGTCCAATGGACATATAAAGTGAGTTACATATTTTAAATTTTCTAGTAGCCACATTTTTCTCTATGTTCTTTAAAAGGTGAAATTAATCTTAATAAAGTTCTCTTAATCCTATATATCTAAAATATTACCATTTCAGCATAGACCCCAGGTTCAAAGGAAGGGATGTTTACATCTTCAAAATGCATTGTGCATTTTATACTCAGCACATCTCTATTCAGACCGGCCGTGTGTCAAGGACTCGACAGCCACCTGTGGCTAGTGGCGACCACACTGGACAGGGCAGCTCTAAACCCAAGGGCTTCATTCATGGACCCCTCTCACTCTGCAAAGGACCAAACTGGGTCTTTTGTTTGTGGCCAGAAAGCCAAACTCTGAATCATGAGAGCTGCCCTTTGAAGACAAGACTAGGCATGCTTTGGGGCTAATAGTTTGGGGTCTTAAAATAGCTACTTGCTAAATATGTACTTAGCAGACTAACTGAGCTCGGTGTCAGGAAGGAGCAGGAAACAGGGCACAGAGGATGAAGCAACACCTTCGATACTGTCCTGAGCAATTAAGGTTGAGCCCCAAACTCACACTGGCTCTGAGCAAACCCAGGCCTTGCCGTCATGAGGCTGGCCCTCCCCAAACACAGGACGGCAGCTGCTCTCAGGGGTTACTAAACTGCGCCCACAGCAGGCAATCGGTGCTGGTCTGTCATTGGCAGCTTTCTCATCTTCAAGGCCATGTCAGCTCCTCTCAGACATGGGGCTCCCGGATGCCATCCAACCAACCCACCTCTAAACCAGCTTTCTTTCTTCCCCAGGTTCAGCAGATAAGCTGGGAAAATAGAGATATGGACCGCCAAGGTGGAGACAGCCTATTTTTGTGTACTTGGTGCTCTCACTTCACTGGGACTCCGGCAGCCAACCGGCTCGGCAAGACTGGCTCATTGCAGACGTGTGGAAACCGAGACTCAAAGGGGCTGAAGGACTTATGCAAAGTCCTATCTAGTGTCAATGAAAGTGATACAGGAAATTAGGCCCCAGATTACCTGCTGCCCAGTCCCCTCTCCCCCTTTCCCACAGCTGCACCCCTATATGGGGACCAGGCCAAAGAGAGGGGTCCCAACAACACTTCATGCCAAGGCAGGCCAATGAAGAGGAGCCCCCACCATTTGATTCCAACTTCCTCCCCTCTTGCCACCCAGAATGTCCTTCTGGGACATGTGCTTCCTCCCCGTCTTCTCTGGGAAAAGTCCTTAAGGCCTTTGAGGCCCAGTCCCCCCTCAGCTCCACCCTGACAGCCCAGCACCATGACTGTGCTGCCTGTGACTTTTCCCATGAACAACGTATGTGCTGATACTCAAGTTTCAGCCCCGGGCCTCCCCAAAAGGCAAATATGAAAACTGTCAACAAAAGTTGCCCAGCAAGCAGGAAAACTAGTATATGGCAGGGACTGGAAAAAAGTTCATTACGTAACTGAGTACAAAGTCTATGGTGCACCAGCAGCCTGTATCGCCAGCGAGTATTTAGACTCTCCCTCTTGTCATGTCTCGGAAACGCACAGGCCTGTGTAACCCAGCCAGCCTTGCCCCCAATTTTGGTGCAGCATAGCCATTGAGAAACCACCAGCGCACATTTACATACACAGGGCACCCCTGAAGTGACTCTCTTGGGTCATTTTTAATTGTCTCCCTCACAGTAGACTCCCCAAGAATCTGTTGCATTCCCCCTCCACCCCACACACTCCAAGGAGACACCCCCTTGACTGTGGATGGGAGATATCAAAAGTCACAGGTTATTTAGTTTGCTCAAGAGCATATTGGGAGATTATTTATCTGTGTTCTCCAGAAAATGAAGGCCGTAGTACATCTTGCTGATTATATTACCCCACTGAGAGGCAGAAATAATCCTGAAGGTGGCAAGTTAAATCACTACTTTGTAATTTACTAAAACAAAACTAATACCCAAAGAAATGCTTTCTCCACCGTTTTATAGCAATTTCACCATTAAACTGTCTTTGATTGCAATTCATAACAATGAATAAAGAAAAGGAAAAAGGATATCTTCAGCCCTGCTGAGAAATTTATTCTTCTGAACACTAACGACTTTCCCCATAAGCAGAATACTGAGCATCATTTCCAGAGCAGCCACAGCCCACCTAAAATGATAAGCAGGAATGAGCGGGGTCACACTGCGCGGTGCCAAAAGCTTTACCCTCCCTCCTCCCCAGAGTCAGCCACCAAGGACTCTCCCTGGGGCTAAGACCTGCAGGGCCCTCTCAGAACCCCGCAGAGCCCAGCAGTGTTCCTCTCCTGACAGCTCTGCACTCTGGAGTCAACATGTTTGACCTTCAAAGTCCAGCTATTGGGGTCCAGCCTGCGGAGGGGGAACCGGCTCTCAGACAGAGATGGACTCAGTGTTCAGACGCCGATCGCAGAGGCCAGCCATGGTGACTGAGGGAGGGAGGTGGGACCACTGGCCTCTCGAATCACAGTCCCACATTGAAAGAACTTAAGAACCTACCTCCGGTAATAATGTAAAGGATATAAACTAAATAAAATTAAATTTTAAAAAATAACTTTGAAATATAATAAAAGGGGAGCAGGACAAAAAAAAAAAAAAAAAACCCACCCCCACCCCAAGACCTGTACCTGCCAGGACCAGGTAAGCAGCCCTATACAACCTGCCTGGACACACAGGAAGGAGGGGGGCACCACACACCTTGTCAGCTGGTCCATCCTCCCACTTAGACCCAAGCGCCTTAGGTTGGCCCCTCAGCGCTGTGGAGTCTGCTCCCACGTGACACTCAGACATCTCCAGTCAGCTCTGCACTCTGCCTGAAACATCCAACCCCCACCTTGACATTCCCTCAGACATTTCAACACCATTGCAAACCAAAAGACCTGACAAAAACAGCCAAATCTGGGCTGGTCATTTTCTCCACCAGGCTGACATCCCAACAGAAGGAGGTGGCCCCTTCAGCCAGCGAGCTCCCCCACTCGAGTAAGCAGCCCCGGAACTGCCCGCTGTACCTCCCCTTTCCTCACACCACATGCCCAGCCCCTCGCCAAGTCCTGAGGGTTCCCCTCCTTTAATCTCTCTCAAGCGCACTTCTCTGCGTCTCCACCTCTCCGCGCAAGCAGCAGCAGCCATGTCACGCCCGCTCTCCTCGCTCCCACTCCGCAGCAGAGCAATCCATTTTCATCAAGAAGCCAGGGCAAGTCACTCTGCTTAAAAGCTTCAGTACAACCCCACTGCTCTTGTGACAAAGGTCACCTCCTCCCCTGGCCTTGACAGTGGTCGCCTCTCCCACGCCGTCTCCAACCACCAGCCTTCACCTGGTCACCTTGAACTCACCTTGACCCCTCCCACACAGGGCCTTCACCTTCCATGCCTACCCTACCCCTCCTTTTTTTTCCCTTTTTTTTTTTTTTAAAGATTTATTTATTTTTGCAAACAAGAGCTGGGGTGCAGGCCAAAGGTGTGGGGTGGTGAGAAGGTTCACCAGAGACAGAGTGGGGAGCGGAACAGGCAGATCAGCTGAAGTGCACTGCTGAGGGGAGTAGCGGGCGAGGCAGGAGAGGTCTGCCGCACCATGTGGGAATCTCCCTGGCCGGAGATTGAACTCGTGCCGCAGTGGCTGCGAACAGCTTCATAGTGCTGAGACTTAATGCCTTGCACCATCAGGAAGGTCCCCAAACCCTCCTTTATCACCTCAAGGTTATACTTCAGGTCTCAGCTTAAACGTGCCCTCTGTGGTAGGAATCTTCCTAAGTGAACACTTCCCCCACCGCACTCGTCAGTTTGTGATAATGCTTTCGCTTGTGTGTTATTCAATGACTGGCCCCACTGGAGTCTAAGTGCCATGCACGAGGGACCATATAGAGTCTATTCTGCTCATCACCACACCTCCGGTGAGTAATTATCACGTCACTAAATAATGAATAAGGACAAGATCAGGGTTCCAACCACAGGCCAACTATCTTTTCTCCAGGTCAGTACCTACTGTCCACATGATTCAGCCTCCATGTCAGCTGCCAATGTCCCCGGGCTGACTCTTGACCCCAGCACAAACCAACACTTGATACCAGACCTCTCCTGCCTTGTCCGCTGCTCCCCTTAGCAGTGTATTTCAGTAGGCCTGCCTATTTGCTCCCCACTCATCTCTAATGAATCCTTTCACTCCCCACTGATACCCCAACTCTTGTATGCATAAATAATTTCTAAAAAGGAAAAAAAACACCAGAAAGCTATCCTCCTGTGGATGCGGCAGAGCTGCAAGATGCCAGGGGCATGGGCGCAGCAGCCCCCACAATTGAAGAAAAAGTGAACAAGGAAGAGATGCTTCTCTCCACTTCTGCATGAGTTCAGGATCACGCAGCTGAAGCTGAAATACCCAAGAAAATGATTCCAAGGAGAGAAGGCAGTGTCCTTCAGACCCAGAAGGAGGGCCTAGCCAGAGAGAGCAGGGCCCAGCAGACGGAGCAGGAGAGACACCACCGTAGACACAACCTTGGTCTCTGAGAGAGAACCTGATGATGGACATAAAATGAATCATAGAATATCTAGGGACGCCATGCTGGGAACTGGTTCCTGATGGGTCCAGAGTCAAAGCGACTCTGGTAACTGTGTGCCAGAGGGACAGAGCTCAGATCCCCAGTTACTTTTCAAAATCTGTAAAATCAAAATGGTCCCCAGAGACTCCGACCTTCCAAATCTGAGTTCAGAGAGACAGGTTTATGGATCATTATTAAACTGCTGAGAAAAGATATAAACCAGGAGAATATTAGACATAAATCAGACAAATGAGGCTGCGGCCCCATCAGTAATGAGGAGACTTGGACATGGGCCAGTAGCACCCAAATCTCGCAGACGCTTGGCTCAGCAAGGGCGAAGACAGGTGGGTGAAGGCCTGAGCGTCACTCCCCCTCGGTCTCCAAGCAGGCCCACCGCCCCCCCTCTGCAGAGAGACCTGAGGCCCAGGAAGGCAGAAAGAGCCTGCATGTGGTGGGTGACAGCGAATGCTGCTGTGCAAAGGGTGTGTTCCAACCAGCAGTTCTTCATGCTCAGACAAAAGCACCCTAGTTAGGCCTGGGGAGAGAGTGGCTCAAGCCCTCTAGAGAGATTTCAGGCACAACCTGACCTTCTGAGGGTATGGAAAAAATGAATGCAGGGAGAATCTGCCTATTTTTGGAGTTTGGGCTGACCCCCAAGACTCAGGACACCGAGAGGAAAGGCCCATACATTTTAGAGAACAGTTTTGCCCTCCCCAGCAGGATGTGCTAAGATGTGGCCAAGCGGGCCTTCCCCACCCACCCTGCAGCCCCCTCCTGCCTGGAGAAGCAAAGCCAACGATGTTATAATGAGGGAATTCTCAGAAGGGATGGAGGACTTCCGGAAGAGGAGAAGAGAGGGTGCTCTGCCCCAAGTCCGTGCTGGAGCTTTAAGGATGTCACTGGTAAAGGATGGAGGAGACACCAGGAGGGAGACCCCAGCTCACTCCCCCTGAAGTTTCCCTGAACTGTGGAATCCCAGAAGCTGGTGCTATTGCAGGCCAGGAAGTACAGTGGGAGAAGAGGGGAGAAGACAGAACTCCTGTACCAGCTCCGCGCAGGTGACCCAGATTCTCAGAAGTCACCAAGATGAGGTCGCAGGTGAGCTGAGCCCCATCTCACCTCCTGCCTAGGCGGCAAGTGCCAACATCACCTAATGGTTCCCCCACATGGACCAGGCACAGCCTGAGAATGCCCCCCTGCACATAGGACTACTCCCTGTCCAAATGCCCCAAACCCACTACCTACAGGACCAGGGCACCTTACTGGGACTCCCAACACCAGAAGGAAGAGAGCAAGAAAAAGGGGTTCAACTGCCCCCCACACTGTTCACCCCAGCAGCCTGGTGGCTCTCTTGTTAGAACAAATAACTTCAGGAAGAACAAGCAAGGACAAGCCCGACCTGTCCCCGGCCCCCTTCACCTGTACCAGTGCTGCCTCACGGCAGAGCTGGAGCCACGCTCGCGACAACAAGGAAGGACACCTTTCATTTTACTTATAAGTTACTGTCTTGAGGGAAGGCATAAAAATTGAGCTAGATCATTGGATCAAAACATCTTGGAACGTCTTTACCTAGGAACATCAATGTGGAGTGGACCAAGTTCAGACCAAATGAGCCTCTCACCTGAGTCCCAGCGCTGCCGCCCGCCACGACGGCCGTGCTACAGGCAGGCAATTCAACAAGCATTTACCAGCCACCATGACACTCAGGCTCTGGAGGACAGCGAGGAACACGCAGTTCCTGCCCTCCTTAAAGGCCAAGTGGCTGCAATGCCAGCAGGCAAGTGCCGGCTGATGCTAATCACAATAGTTTCTGTTTCCTGAATTCTGACTCTACAGCAGGCACTAGTGTCAGCATTCCACATGAAGTCGCTCATATAACCCTGTGAGAAGATCTGTATTCTATCTCCATTTTATACATGAGGCACTGAGAGGCCTTGTCCAGGTTCACACAGCCAGTAAATTTGAGAGAAGAGCAACAATCACAGGTTCGTCTGGTTCTAAGCTATTTCAACCCCCTCTCTCTGCACTTATTGTAATATGACCTGTATAGGAAACAAAACGGGTGATGGGAAAGAGCAACTGGTGGAAGCCTTTTTTATATGAAGATTGAAAATCACAGAGGACTTCTCCAAAGTGGACAGAGACCTAAAGGTAGTGACCAAGAGGCCACAGAGCTAAGGAAGCACCTGAGGAGCAGCCTTCCGGGCCGTAGAATCGCTGACACAAAGTCCCTGATGCAAAACCAAGTGTGGGCTGGTTCAGGGATGAGAGGAGGGCTGGGGAGGCTGGAGCCCAGTGGAGGAGGGTCGTGGGAGGTGAGATGGCTGGAGAGGAGGTGAGACCCACATCTCCTCAGAGGGGATTCATAGTGCATGAAAGTCCCCGCTGAGCGAGGCCTGAGCCAGCAATGACAGGGCCAGTAGTGCTGGGGGAAGGTGGATGGGAACGTGGACTCAGTCTCGGATTCCTCCTCTGCCAGGTTCCTTCTCTGTCAACGGGGTGCTGACTCTTTCTGGGGCCTTTGGGGTGATCACATAAAGCTTCACTGTTGATGGAAACAGAGCTCTTGTGTACTCTGGGGTGCAGGGGAGTCAGGAAGATGCTGGGGTCCTCCCAGGGCAGCTGCTCCCAGGGGTGCAGATCACCAAAGGGCAGCACAGAGTCCACCCCAGGGTGAGGGACGCGAGTGCAGGCTCAGCTCTCGAGGCCAGAGCCCCAGCCGCCAGCGAGGGCAGCTGAGTCCAGTTGGCAGACAAGCTGGCGCTCGTTCCCTGCCAAGCTGGCCTCGCCGGCGTTCGGTTCCTATTTGGGACAACAACAAAGCATCATCTCCTTCACAGCCCTGCAGGTTTCTGAACGCTAATGACACATAGTTTTGTGCCAGGAGAGCCAAGATTTTCTTTGGCAATTTAAAGTGGGGATGAGAAAAATAAGGAACTATGCTGAGGCCAGGAAAACTAGGGGTGTATTTCTTGGCCTCAGCTCACCCTCACCACTGTGCCTTCCTCTGACGGAATCCGTCTCCTTGCCCGTCCCTGCCACAGACGTCCTCACCACCATGTCCACTCAGAGCACTGGCCAGGGGTGGGGGTGGAGGAGCAGAGCTCAGGGAAAACCGGCTCCCTGGAATGTAAATGATCCTATTAGCAAACAGAAACTCCTTTCACTGAGCCAGCCTGTTAGTGATCAGGCTTCCCCTAGCCCTTGTGACCACCCCAGGAGGCAGGGAAGGTTCTTAGGCCCATTTCACAGACTAGCAGGTAGAGCCCCAGAGAAGCTAAGTTATGTTCCCAAGGTCATACAAAGGCAGAAACGGATCTGAACCCTGTCTGACCCCAGTGTCTGTGGTTTTTCTGCCTCACCTCTTTACAAAAAGACCCAGGGTGGGCTTCCCGTTTCATGAATCTGTGAGCAGCTAATGACAGGTCACAGGAAGGGGCCCTCTGGTTCAGCTCAGTCATGTCTGTCACGGGAAACCTGTCGCCCGGGGATACTCTGGGGCTGACTGGAGTTGGGGTCACCCACACACACACCAGGCAGTCAGACTGGAGCAGTCAGTCCCCATGAGGAAAACTGAGCGTGTGTCTGCTCCAGGCCAGGAGGAGCCGTGGGGCACACGTGCCCCCAGAACTGTCCAGCTTCAGCTCTTCCGGGGGGCTCATTCAGGTGAGCCATGCCAAGGCCAATGGACTCAAAACAAAGGTCCCATGCCAGGCAGTGGCCCTCCCCACAAAAGCCCTCACACCCTAGAGGGCAGGCCTACAGAGCTGTTGGGTCCATTATCCTGGGTCCACACTCCCTCCCCACCACACATACACGGAGAAAGAAAGCTCAGCTAGAACCCCAACCCCAGCTCCAGGGTAACCACCCACTCCTGCAAAAAGCCATATTGGGTCTTTCTCAGCAACCCTGCCTCTGAAGGAGTTGAGGGGAGAGAGAGGGAGGGGAAGGTAAAACATTATAACCCAAGGGTTAGAATGAAGGCCCAGAGGAGCCCAGAGGTGCTGTGCCAGAAAGGGTCACTGTTCCCTCTCCCAGCCCAGACAGCAGCAGGCAACCACCAGCATGCCCCTCCCTGCCCCAGCCCAAGCCCACCCTAAAGAAGGAAGCCACATGCAGCCACCAGGAACGCTGTTCTTGCTGAGCCCAAACCCAGCACCTGGGGTGCTCCTGTGGACGCCAGCTGCTCCCCCAGCTGTTTGGTTCAGCCTTCCCCCTTCACTTCCGTGCTACTAATATTCCACTGGTGGGGGTTCTCTGTGTCCAGAGTGGTGCATCCTCACCTCCCCCCAGCAGATAGGATGAATCATCTCCACTTTACAGATAAAGACACAAGCACAGAAAATCTGGCCCGCAGCCGCTCAGTGCATGTGTGGAGGAGCTGGGGCTGATACCAGGCCTAAGTGCTTCCAGAGCTTTGCTCAGTCTCCAGGTCCCTCTGGACATCTCTGTACCCAAATCTCCCAAGGACCAGTCCTAACACTATCACCCCCCTCACTTCTTCCTTCCCAAGTTCTAACTCCTCTGCCCCCACTTCCTGCCCAGGGGTCACCCACAGAACAATCTGACTGTTACATGCTCTCTGGCTGCCAGGAAAGCACTGAGAGAGAGGCTGAAGCTCAGATACTTGTAGCTCCCTGGCTGTAGTGTGACAGTGTCAGGCTCCCCAAATGTTGTTTACTAATAAATCCCTAAGAATTTATAATAAAGTTGATGAGGCCTAACTGATGGGTCCAGGACAAAAGGAAGCCAATTACCCAGCACTTTCAGCTATGATCTTAAAACAGATGTTTGAACGTGGGAAATTATGGCTTGCGGTGAACTGCAGATACAATTCCAACCTTTTTTATGGCCACTCATAAATGTTCGGTGCAGTGAGAGCTACAGCTGAAATAAAGTGTGCCATTTTGTCCCCCATTTCCAAAGCCAAGGCCTCATTTTGGGTTGGTGTCTGATAATTATTCTGCAACTCCAGATTGACGCAGAGCGCCAGATTCACCGCACCTGGCACAAAGTGCAGCAGGAAGGGAACCCAGGGCACCCTGACAAGCTCAGCCCTGCAGGACAGGCCCCAGAGAGAAAGGCCTCCACCTGGCCCACAGCCAGCACCCACTCCATCTCCATGCCCCATAGCGCAAGCCAGCCTCCCTGCTACCACCTGGCTCCTGACGACTCCCGACAAGTAGCCAGATCTCCCTACGAAGCCAATCTGACGTCTGTCCCAGCTTAAAAGTCATACCAAGGCTTATCAATACCCACAGGAGAAAACCAAGGCCCTACTGTCCTAGTGGGAAAGATACCTGGGGCTCACTGCCTCCCTCTGCCATTGCGCCTGCCTCTTCCTCGCCATGTCTTCTCACAGGGCTTTCGGGATCAAGAGATTCCTGGCCAAGAATCAAAAACAGATTTAGCCCATTTCCCAGTAGATTTGGATGAAAACTAGTGATAAGAACAGGTACAGGGCCTCCCTGGTGGCACAGCGGTTGAGTGCTGCGCTGTGGAGCTGTCGGCAGCAGCGATGAGAGTTCGACGCCCAGCCAGGGAGAATCCCACATGGCGCGGCAGACCTCTCCTGCCTCGCCTGCTGCTCCCCTCAGCAGTGTATTTCTGATCTGCCTGTTCTGCTCCCCGCTCTGTCTCTGGTGAACCCTCTCACCGCCCCACACCTCTGGTCTGTACCCCAGCTTGTATGTATAAATAAATAAATCTTAAAAAAAAAAAAAAAGAACAGGTACAATTCTGAGACACTGGAGAAGACCCCAGCTGAGTCTGTGAGGAATCTCACGTGAGGGGGCGCGTGTATTTATTCCACATCAAGATCACTAGCATCAACCATCTCACTGAAGACATTAGGGCTTTCTGGACATGTGTTCTCTGTGTATGTTTTTGTGCCTGGCTCTGTAATAAGTGTGGGAGCTCTTTTATTGGGGGACAGGGGAAGATACCTGGTTCCAGGCCCCAGAATTCCCTCCCCAAGAGCTCTGCCCCCCCGCCCCTGCTGCTTGCACGGGTGACTTACCTGCCACATTCTACAAAGGCTACTAGGTGCCTGCACAGACCCCAAGGGGGGGGGTTGTAGCCACAAGCAGCACCCCCAAATGTTCAATACCTATGAAATACCTGTTCAATCAGTCGCACTCAGTCAGCAGCACTCCCCTCTTTCACAGCAAAGGAACCTGGGGTTGGAGCATTGCAGATTTGGGGGCCAGCTGCCCCATGTGCCACAGAGCTCTGGGGGACTGGGTGAGGAAGCATTCTTCCTCCCTTCTGTACCACTGGGTGCCATTCTTCACTTTATAGATTCCCTCCAGTGTCCCTATAGTCCTTCCTAGAATCTGACCTCACTCACCACCACACCCATCTCTCATGGCGTTCATCTTCAATTTCAGAAGTCCCCAAACCCTATATAAAATAAGGGCTGCACAGAAGGAAGAGGAGCATTTTATGTGACTCCACCAAAAGACCATGCCCTGCTCCCCCAACCCCCACCCCCCAGGAACTCTGCCCTAGCTCTCCCCACAGCAGTCTGTCAGTCCCACAGCCTGGCTGTCCCGTTTCCAGGCAATTGACCGAATTCTGTTTACTTGCTTCTGCAGCTCTCCCCCACCCCCCAACACACACACTCATCCTTCACTCTTCGGCTCCGATTCACCCCTCAGGCTGCTCCATAGCCCCTCCGACCCTGTGCGTTGATTGCTAATTATCTGTTTATTTGTAGGCCCTGCTAGCTACGTGAAGACAGCTGTGGGCCCTGCTGATATGTGCGTCCCAGTGCCAGGGCCCCGCGGCTGCTGGAATGGTGGTGGAATCGCCAAATAAGCCAACAAATACAGTCTAGGCTCCCCATCTGCTGCAACCACCAGGTTCTGCCCCCCCTTGCCCCCCCACCCAGTTACCGTGGCCCCCCAGTGACCCTCCTGTGGCCACTACAGGCAGCCGTTCCTGGGAGGTGGCTCATCACAATGATGCCAGATTGTTGGAGTCGTTTATTTTGTAAACTCAAATTAACAGAAAGCAATTTCATTAACAGAGAGAGCTGCCTGATGAGTTTGTTTCAATGCAGGGCTTGTTTCTAAAGTGTCTTTAAAAGCTGTGTGGAGGAGGCTACAGAGCAGTCTGGTTTAATGGAAATTGGGTGACAGAGACGTGTCAGAGGGGACATCGAGGCAGCCTTCCCCTCCAACCCTGAGGATTCCTCTTTAAGAAGGGGGTGAAAAAGGGTGTGCGCGCCTGAAGCCAGGTTGTGGGCCCCCCTAGAAAAGAAATAACTCAGTCAACTTCTGGACCTGCAGGAGCTCTCGCTGCCCAGGAGAAAGACACATGAAATAGTCACAGACTCACCTGCCCTGGGCGGGCCAGGAAGCAGCAGCACCACGGACTGGAGCTGAAGGCAGGTCCCAGGGACAAGTCCCACGCCCAGTGACGGCAAGTCAGGGCCAACTCCTGCCACCTACAGCGGGAGCTCAGGACGTCGTCTCCAGGGACACAGTCCCACCAGCAAAGTCATTTCAAAGAAATTCCAGGCTTGACTCAGCATTTTCTCAGGAACATAGCGTCCTTGGGCCTGCCCGCCATGACTGCGCTGCAGCCACTCCTGTTTACCCTTGGCGCAAACACCTTCCCCTCAGCTGTGCTGGTTTATAAGCCTCAGGCCAGCCTAGGACACAGCGCGCCACCTGAAACTTGTTATAAACGCAAATCCTCGGAACCGCTGCTGACCTCTGACCTCCGGAATCAAAACCCCTGGGGGTGGGTCCCAGCAAGGTGGTGCGGTGAGCCAATGTCTGACCTCAAAGCCGAGTTCCAGAGCAGACTCCACGAGTCTTCCCCACCCACCCCCCCACCCCCGGCCACTGAGTTCTGTCTCTTGCACCCGTTATCCTGACACAGCATCTCAGGATCTTGGAACACGAACTGGCTAAGACAGAACTGGCCGAGGTTGGGCCCGGCAGAAGACACCCCCTTTAAATGACTGGGGGGAGAGAAGGCCACAGAGACGTTGTCACTCACCGGGAAAACATCTGTCTTTCACACCACTCAGAACGGTTCTACCACCAGCTGGGATAGCATGGAACCTGGGCGTGTGAAGCCAGGGTTCAGAGTGGCACAGCTGCTTCCTGAGACTCTGTTCACACTTGCACCCCCCAGACTCCTGGGCTACTAATGCAGCTGCGCTGAATCAGGAGGAATGAATCAAGTCAAAAGAAACGCTGTGACCCCGGCACTAGGTAGAATTAATTTTGTGTCAGCCCAAGGGCAGAAGCCTCTCTCCCTCCCAGACCTGGGGTTGTGGCCACACCCCCAGCTCACTAGGCTAACTAGGCTGCTCCGCGGGAAGGTTGAGGTTGTTCTTTGGGAACCTGGGCCTTTGCAGGGTAAGGACAAGAAAAAGCTTCCTCTGCAGCCTGGGGCCTCCTTCTGCCAGGGTCAGCTGTCCTTTCACTTGGCTAGAGGGACTTTGAAAGGTAACTTATGTGTCTCACAATAACTTTATCTTTCTTGTCTCGCATTTCTTCCACATTCATCATCTTGTGTCACACAGGGCTGATGTGATCCCAGTTTCACAGGTTGGGATCCTTAAGCTGAGGGTCTTAGAGGTTAGGTTTTTCCAAGTGAAAATTAGGGCCGTGATGAGCATCACTTGGGCGCCTGTGAGAACTATAGACTCTTGAGGCCCACTCTGACCTACCAGATCAGAATCTGCCTTTTAGCAAGATCCCCAGCCAAGCTGGAGAAGCACTGGGCTAATGTCAGTTTAATATTCGTTTAGAACAAGTGATGCCACACTTCGAGAGATAAGAACCTAAGGGGTTACTAGCAAAAGCCAATGAAGAAACCCCTGCATTCTAGGTGGAGGCCTGTTAAAGACAGCGGTTTGCTTTTACTTTTACATACAAGCTGGGGTACAGGCCAGAGGTGTTGGGTGGTGAGAGGGTTCACCAGAGACAGAGCAGAGAGCAGAACAGGCAGATAGACCGAAATACACTGCTGAGGGGAGCGGTGGGCGAGGCAGGAGAGGTCTGCTGCGCCATATGGGAATCTCCCTGGCCGGGGATCGAACTTGTGCCGCAGCCGCCAACAGATCAACAGTGCTGCGCTTAACCCGTTTTGCTTTTAGATCCCCAGAAGGGGAAGAGATCGCTGTGCGTATTCTCCAAACTCCCGGACTGAAGTGGGCTGATTCTGACTCAAGGCAAATGAAGGGCCATGCTGCCCTCACGTGGCAGCTCTCACACTGCAGCTCCCACAAAGCCAAAGAAGGGGAACAGGCCTGAGGAAGTCAGTTCAATTCTCAGGGAGATGTTGCACCTCCAAGAATGCTATATTCAGAGCAAATTTTTTTGGACGGCAAAAGACCCATTATTCTAGCCATACAGCTTTCCGTGTTTAACATTTTTCAAAACAGCTGGAGTCACAATTCCAACTCTATGAGCTTCACCTGCTTGAGCCCTTCCTCATTCCAAAAGGGAAGGGTTGTATAGTGGATTTCTAGTTTTAACGTTCAGGGCAGGAGAGAAGGGCACAGCTGTTTATTGAAGGTACTGCACTGTGTGTTCAAGTGTGCACTGAGTGCCTTGTACACGCTGCCTCACGCTGGAAGCAGGGGGCACTGTGATCTCAGCAGAATCCCTGCTTCAGCTGTAGGAAGTGAACAGGGCAGAGCCAGTCACAGAGCAAAGGCCTGTGTGTGCGTGTTTGGGGGAGTGGTAACCCCCATCCGGCAGGGGCTTCCTTCCTGCATGGGCCCACTGGCTCTCCTGTTGACATGGTCATTCCGCTGGCATTGATGAAAGGCCCCTATTATTGGGTCACCCTTTTCTACAACATCGAGTGAAACTACTAGGCCTCAGAAACGCTTCACTGGGATTTACATTTTAGAAGCTGAGGCATCAAAATGGTTTTTCTAAGTATTTCCTCTAGTGTTAGCAGTCTTAACTGTATAGAAGACCAGTATGTTTTAAAACTCATGTAGTAAAACAAGGCCTGCTAACTTGCAATAATAAAAGTAAGTGCTCTCCCGCCACTGATCCAGGACTCCAAATCTAACTAAAGCCCACCTGGCCTCAGAAGGAAAAGACCAACCCACACACAACTAATGAAAAAGGCTCCAAACACACCTCCGTATTCTTCGGTTTTTCTGCTTGTGCTTAAGCTGGGCAAATCCCACTGGGGGTTAACAGTACATATTCGGTCGATTCTCCCTTCCTGTCTTTATACCACACACCAAAACTGGATTGGCAAGGTAAGAGATTAGCCTGGTGCTTGCCCATGGATATTGGACAAATCTAGAACCTTTTCCTCCCTGATCCCCCAGAAATATACTCCCTCTTCTCTCCTGTAGCTCTTACCTCCTCACATCCATTTCTCTATTTTGTCTCCTAGCCTGTTGCCCAAGAGATCACTCCATTTGCACACTTAGGGTACCTGCTCCGGAAGAGTGCTATCAGGTCACAAAGGACAAGGGATTGAGGGCCCATGCGGGGCTGCTCCAGCCAGAGGCAAGGGAAAATGAATGCACTGTAAAGTCCAAGACTGCCGCAGTCTCCAGGTAACTGGTGGAACCCACCCCCATTTTCCCACAGGACAGTGAACCCAGTATGCAGCTTAGCCTCCTTCCTCCCCAAGCCCTTTCCTCATTTCAAGCAGCCAAGTTTCTCCACTTGCAACCTCCGAAGCCCAACTCTCACTTCTAACATACCCCAGACCACCCAACCCTGCAGGGCAGTGCCACCTCTTCTCAAGATGCCTAGCACAGGATCATTTCTCTCTGCAGCTCCCAGTTTCCTCCAAGCTTCCAATCCTCTTCTTAGCCCATCTAAAGACAATCACTATGGCCAAAACACACACCCCTCCCAGAAGCTTTCATGCTCAACTCCATCTTGTAAAAGTCCTGCCTTAGCCAGACTCCCACCAACATCCCCACCGACTCGTAGAGTTGAAGCTTCCTGTGTCTTTAATTCCTGGTTTGAAACCCTAGGACCCTTTTTTAAAATACTTCTAAAACTTTTAACATAAAATTCCAAAATGCTTATTGTGAAAATCTTACAAAATACAAAGAAGCAAAAATTTACAAACAGAAATCACCAACAATCCTTCCACGGAGGAATTTTGAAATGAATGTTTCATTTTTAAATGCCTATCCATTGAGTTTTTATGCAAACATGTTTCATGTTCTTCCTGAACATGGGAAGTTATAGTTTTATTTTTAAAGCCTTTATTTCTCATGTAGAATGTTAAGGAAATGTTAAGCCACTAATTAGAACAGATCAAGCGTACAGAGTATTATTATCAAAGACCAAATCAGTATCATCATCAGGCCCTTCATTACCCCAACTTTGTACGACTCTAATTTCTAGTATCAGTTTCTGTTTGAAGTAATTCTTGAATCTTCTGGATACCAAGACACCCCCTTCATTTGGCTCTTCCCCTCAAATGTGTATTTCACCTTCTCCAGGCCCAAAACATTCTGCATGAATCCCACCAACATCCCCAAAACACTCACTCACTCTTAGGCTTAAAGATCTTGACAGTGCTCCATAGCAGAGCCCCCCGAAGCCCGAAAAAGGGTCCATCTAATGCCTCTGCCCGAATCCTCACCAAGCCCACGGAAGCCTTGGAAGGCAGTTCTTCCAATAAGTTGAAGATGTCCCTGACTTTGCCTCTAACACCCTCTTCCCTACTGACATGCAAGCACACTGGTGACCAGGGCTTTTACTTTCCAGGTGACCCAAACACTCTAAAAAAGCCATCCTCTGGCTGACCAGACTGGCCCCAGGCTCACTTTAAGGTGTCTGCTCTTCTTCCAAGGATGGAGGCCTAGGAAAGCTTCTTGAAGGTGGTTGGCATAGACCGTTGGTAGGCCACGGCAGGTAAACCCCTAGCATGACCAGAGCACGTGCCTGTTAACAGGAATAAGGCTGACAACCCATCTAGGCCCTATGCTTTGTCCAATTCAGGTCTCTTCTGAGGACCTCAACCCCACTCAACACTCATCATCCCCCACACACATTAGCAGAAACACACACACCCCCTACATAGCCCGCAGTGGCCACTGCTCCTAAAGCACTTTGGACCATCCCTGTCCTTTAAATGGGCAGGCATCAGTCCTGGCCCTGGTCTTTATGGAGTCATAACCCACCTTCTGCTCATCAGAATCCTCAACGTAAGGTCGAGTCACAGGTGTGAGTTTCTACAATCAGAAAATGGGGTCAAGACTCAAGATGAGAGAATGAGTACAGAAAAATGACAGCCTCTTGTCACCAAGCGTGCTGTGCCCCGATTGTTCTTTTGATGGTGTTGTTTAAACTTTACACCTCCAACAAAGGTGAACTAGAATCTAGCTAAGAGGGCTCTTATTTGGGAATTTCTCTCTCACTCTCTCTCTCTGACACACACACACACACACACACACACACACACACAATAATGAAATTAAGAAAACCATTTTGTTGAGTGTAAGACAGGATTCTTTTATTAATTTTTCCTAAACTTGTCTCATGTTTACTGAATGTTTTTCTTAGTGTAAGAATGTGACCTGGAGCTTTAACAAACCAATTTGGATAACAACCTGGATAAAAGCTTATCTGCACAAAAGTCATCGATTCAAACACCCTCTCTGGCCTGGCCCCCATATAAATCCAATTGGTCTTAAAGCCTGTCTAAGCAGAGAGCAAGCAGACCACACACCCTATTTCTAATTTAAACTTTAAAATTCAAAGTCACCCCCATCCCAATACCCATACCCTCCCCCACACAGAAAATGTTTTTAAAAGAAATGGCCATTAAGAATAGTATGTTGCATAAGAATTGGCTTGATCCTACAGCCAGCACTCCAAAGTAGCTACTGGCCCCACACCAGGCCTGCTGAACTCGTGAAGGCTGACAGGTACACCACGGCTATAGGATGCTCTAGAAACAGGGCCAAATCTGGGTGCTGCAAGGCGCCCATGTATGCTTACACACCAACGTAAGTATGCTTCCATCTCCTCCTCTCTAAGCAACTGTTTGTCTATAGCATTCTTTAGAGCTTGTAACACTCTAAAACATTTTTCAGTGTAGGTATAGACAGAAACTTATTCTAAATATGCAAGACATAATCTTATTTCTAACAACATAGTCCAAAATTAACAGAGAGGCACTCTGTTATACAGAATAACAATCATTACAAAGATCCAAAATGTAACCAACAAAGCTTTTAACAGTTTCTGAGGGCAGGTGCCAGCAATGGTTTCTAATACAGGTTTTCCAAAACGCCTCCATTCTTTAACACTGCCCCAAAGAACAGTCACAGGGAATGCTTTGGTGCTCCTGGCCTGGCTGCACAGGAAGAATGAGGTGTTGCTATAACGTCAGGCACCAATTTCTTTAACACTAAGTTGAACCTCATCCAGTACAATCCAGTGTATCTTACTTTTGAGTGTAATCTGTCAACTGTTTAACACATACAAATTGGCAGATTCATGACAGATATTAACACTTAACACATGATTGTGAATGAGAACTGTTAATTCTTGTCCTAGAACTTCAAGCTTTACCTCAAATATACACAAGGACATCTCTCACCTGAATGGGCAGGCCAGGATACAAATCTTTATACCATAGTTAACAAGAATCAATTCCTCAGTTAAATTTACCATGCCTACACACCCAAAAATTTATCTACCCAATTCTACCTTTCCAAAGACAAAATTATTTAGATTTTGATGCTTGGGTATTAGTGAATATGCTTTCAGGAACACACTTTCTCAGGAAGAGCCTCCAGGTCTAAAATCCTCAGTGAACAACTAGCTCCAGGTGAAAGGGTCTATTTTCCCAAGAGCAGCACATGACATTTGTAATGGGACATCCTTTATTGAGGGAGGAGCAGCAGAGAGGGTGGGGTGGAAGTGGAGTCAGGTGAAATGTGAAGAAGCTCAGAGCATTCCTTGGTGGTTCTACTATGTTAATCCATGCCATGCCATGCTCTAGCCCTCAGAAACAGGAGACCCCACCCTCTCCCCCACACCAGGCAAGGAGTCTCTGTGGCAATCTCCACAACAGATTTTTGAAGCACAATTAGCGTTCCTGCCAGGTTATGTCTTAACAAAAATCTGCCTGATCGCTAGTTAATAGTTTTTGCTATAGCTCAACTTTCCAAAACAAACTCATCTTTGTAGAAGCATGATTAAACATAAAGGTGTGAAGCATAAGCTCAGTAAGACTAACTGGGCTTCTAAATAGTACCATTATGAAAAAGATACAATGCACTTAAATTTCTGTATCTAACTATTTAGAAGTCAAAATGCTCCATACATTACCTACAGCCCCTCCCCCAAAGTCCCCTAAAAACTGACTAAGAAATCTCCAGTATTTGATTGCTCTAGTTGATATTTAGAACAAAGTTGACAACTTAAAGCTTTATAATAGTTTGTTTTAATATAAACAATTGTTGGAATCAATCAATGTCCATTTCAGGAAGCTTCTTGTCTGAATCCGACGGCACAGCCGGGTCTGTACCCTGCTCAGCAGCCTGAGGGCCGGGGCTGTCTCCTTGTCCATCCACTGGTCCATTCTGCTCTGCATTTTTTTGCTCCTCTTTTGGAGGTTCCATTTTGGGTTTGGGCTTTGAAATTATAGGGCTACAGAAACTGGTCAGCTCCTAAGGTGGTAGGAAAAATTGTGGTTTCTTATAAAAATAACAAATTTTTACAAAACACACCAAAGCCAACTCTAGTCTCTTCCACCCAATCCCCAAGAGCCAGATACTAAGACGAAATAATAAAACTCGCTCCTGAATGTACTTTAAAAACTGTTAGTAATAAATAACAAGGCTGATGAGAAAGATTTAAGTATCTAGAGCCACAAATTACCTTAATTTTAGCTTCAATCTCTCTTGCCTTGACAACTGGATCCACAGTCAAACTCTGCTTGTTCTGCAGATTCAGCTTGTTATTCATCCACTCCATGGCCTCATTCGTGCTTTTCTCCACCTTCCCCATGTCAGCAGCATCCAGATGCTCATACTGGTCCTCCTGCAGCCAGCAGTAGACCAAACAAATATTAAAGGAGGATACTTTCCCTCTTCAAATACTGTCTAATTCTTTCGAGCCTTCCAAAAAGTTACATCTTTCCAGAAAAAAAAGTACAGTTAGTGTCACAACTTAAAACATTCAATTTCTTAAAAATTCCAGAAAGGCAACAACCTCAATTTTTATAACACTCAGGAAACAGATTTAAAGGCCAAAAACATACATAAGGTGACAATTAAAAGGCTTCAACAGTATAAATAGTGCCATACTTTAAAATCTTAAGATAATTTCATAATGCAAAAAAATGTCACTAGATCTGAGAGCTTGGATTTAAGCATGCTAGTTAGTAACCAAAAACAATAATAACTACAAATTTTTAAAGGACTCTCAGAAGCAAAACTTTTTTTGTAGAAAAGAGACAAGCTCTTCCACTGACAATACCTAAAGAGAGTGGGTATTACTTAAGGAAAGAGCTAAGATGTTGTATATAAGCAGGTACTACCACTTACATATAATTAATATAAATTATTTTAAGATATTAAACAAGATAAAAACTGATATGTAAATGCTTCAAAACTTACCTCTACTAAAATAAGAGTAGGGAAAAGGGCGGGATGGGGAAAGAAGATACCTTGTTTTTGAAAGAGTTGATTACTTTCATATACTGCTGGATTTGTTTCCCTAGTTCTTCAAATAATTTTGGTCTTTCTTCAGATTCCTGAAAACGTATCTTAATAGGTTGACCTAGATTCTTCACAGAAGAAACACAAATTATATATGTGGCAGCTTCAACTTACCATAGTATCATTTTTTACTATTTTACTAAGATTGATTATGGAATCAAATACATTTAATCACCATGTGCTATATATAGAGTCAAATATTGTTCCAAAGCTCATGAAAATATATTCTATATGAAGCCACTTCAATTTGTCACCTGAGCCCTCATTCCGAAAACACAGTGGGAAGACAACCAAAACTAAGGTACTCCTAAAGTTATACACAATAGGAAATGGGAAATGCACTGGCCTGAGTAAGTTTTTGCACCTGAATCTGGCAAAACCCTCTATCTAGATTTAACCATCAAATTAACCAATTATATTTTAAACACCACAGAAATGAAAATCAGCAAAACCCAGATTGGAAGGAAATCGTACAGGACTAATGATCACGTTTTTCATCCACTAAGTAAGGGGGAAGAAATAATGGAAGAACTACACAGATTTGAGAGACATAGCAACAAAATGTAGGGACCTTATTTAGATCCTGAGCTGCATTAAGCTGGAACTTGAGAACTGGTAATGTTAATGCTGATATTAAGGTATATTTTTAGGGGTGATAACGGTAGAGTTTAAGGTTACATTTTCTTATAAATATATGACAAAATATTTTTTGATTAAATATAACATGAGGGATTTACTTCAAGTAACTGGGAAGGGAGAAGCAGATAAAACAATACTGATCATAAGTTGGCAACAGGTGAAATTATTATTCTACTTTCACATTTGCTATCTCCCAAAATACAAACTGAAACAAAAAACTCAGTGGAAAGGGTCTCTACTGGAGATTCTTGCCACTCTTGCCAGAAAGATAAGAAATTGCAGGTACTGTCCTTGAGCAACTGCATTCCAGATGTCACTCACAAAGGCCCCATGTGATGAGAAAAATGTGGAAAAGTTCTTCTTGTGCATTTATATCCTTTAATAAACAAAAGGCCTCAATCTTGGGTGATTCTTTGTACATAAAACCCTAAGGCTTAGTGGATTACATGATCTACTTATTGAGAATCAAAGCTAAGTACACAACAACACTGTTATGGCCCTCAGGACAGGGACACAGCTTGCTAGGCTATGTATCTTTGGACATGCTAATAACTTCAAGTTCCAAATCAATGAAACATTTTAAGTTTAAATTCATTTTCAGAAAAATTATTTTGTTAATATGAGGTTCTGAAACATAATGAAATGATTGTGTTCAAGGGTATAGCTGCTGAATCACTTTCAACCTGCCTTCTTTACATCATACGCAAATTCCTACTCATTTTGAAATATTCTCCTTGGAAACCACAGCATGGGTTCAGGACACTTCTGCTTTCAAGAGTAACTTACTTTTAATTCAGCCAATTTATCAACATAAACTTGCTTTGGTTCATCTTCTCCATCTTCATACAACCAATTTTCAGTATCTTCGAGTTTCAAGGTAAAACTGTTACGATCCTAAAGAAGAAAATATTTATTTAGGTCAATCAAAAATCAACTGATTCACCAGTGGAGTCACAGGTACAGGCCACAATTACTTGGATTTCCTTTATAATATGGAAGTGATGGGGGAAGGGGCGGATTTGTGGAAAGAGTGTGAACAAACAGGACTATCAAAATATTTTGCTTACTGGGCCTCCCTGGTGGCGCAAGGAGTTAAGTCTCAGCACTATGAAGCTATCCGCAGCCACTACAGCATAGAGTTCCATCCCCAGCCAGGGAGCTTCCCACATGGTGCAGCAGACCTCTCCTGTCTCGCCCGCTGCTCTCCTCAGCAGTGTATTTCAGTCAGACTGCCTGTTCTGCTCCCTACTCTGTCTCTGGTGAACCCCCTCAACCCTCCCCCACTCTGCACCTCTGGCCTACACCCCAGCTTGTATGAATAAATAAATCTTAAAAAAAAAAAAAAAGTGAGCTGATTTAAAAAAAAAAGTAGCAGGTAAATGTTTCGAAAGTGATGCACACACACAAAAAAAGGTGATATGACAAAGACAAAATTTCAGGAAATACTCCACTGGAAAAGAAAAGCAAAATAAAACAATATAAAGCTTTCCCCCAAAAGTACATTTTTAAACATTTTACTGTATACCTACAGATGCAAACTTCCCTTCTAAGCCATTTAAAAATGTTCCCTGCAAACACAATGTGGCCCATACTCACATCTTCATTCACGAACTTCTCATATTCACCACCAAGCTTGTCTCTCATTTCATACACATACTCTTCTACTGCATTCTTAGCATCATTCCTCTCTTTCTCTAGTTTATCCTGCATGATCATCTTGCCCTGAGAACAGCATAAATTAATTATAAGAGAGTTCTTCTTCCCCAAATCATTTTAGTTCTACAAATCACCCAAAAGAAAGTTGAAATCATTAGTCCCAAGAAAAGGAAAAGGACTTGGGAACTTTAAGAAACTATTAGCTGAATGTCACAAGGTGCTATATACTTTGCTGTATTATTACTATAGAATACCAAGGAAGATCAAAGTTATACATGTTCGAGGTCCTGAAAAACTTATTCTAAGACCCAATGCATACATAAGAAACTTCACAAACACATTAACGTGTCCCAGAGTCCCAAACCTTATATAATCCACTAGAATAAGTGTTACATATTGACTGGTCACAGGCAATGAACTAATAAATAGTGCTGCTATTAGTGCTATATGAATGCTAATACAAAGAATTCCACAGTCTTATCACCTCAAATATTCCACTATCTAGTGAACAAATATTTACATACCCAAAAATGAATAAAACCTCCCCTAAAGAAATAATGTCAAAAGATCTCATAACAGAGCTTCTGGCAAAATAAATACATCACCATCAAAGAATTCTAACATTACTTAAGATCTATTACACTTGCCTTTGCAGCACCCCCAACTTTAGGACTATTTTCTCAAACTCCCAACAACCAAAATGTATTAAAAATGATAGACATAATCGCTAACGTCACATTTGTTAACTTATTGCTCTAACAGACATGAATTAACAACCTCATTTTCAATGTACAAGTTGAGCATCTCTCTGTCTATCTGCCATAATAGCTGATTCTCAATTGGCAGATCTACAGTACTGGTCTTCACTTTTGCCTTCTTGGCTTGAGGTGGTTGGTCCATCTTTTTGTCTTTTGATCCAGCTTGAGAAGTCTAAAATAATAACAGAAATCATTTAAAACAAACACACACACACAATATCCTAAATTTCCAAATGGATCACATTTTGCCTTACCAATGACTTAGCATTCTGATGATATAAATAACCTAGAACTATTTCTAAAATATCTGCAAAGTTAAAAATACAAATATTAGGGCCTCCCTGGTGGCACAGCGGGTGAGCGCTGTGCTGCGGAGCTGTCGGCACCACATGATGCGAGTTCAACGCCCGGCCGAGGAAAATCCCACGTGGCGCGGCAGACCTCTCCTGCCTCACCCGCTGCTCCCCTCAGCAGTGTACTTCTGATCTGCCTGTTCTGCTCCCCACTCTGTCTCTGGTGAACCCTCTCGCCGCCCTATGCCTCTGGCCTGTACCCCAGCTTGTATGTATAAATAAATAAATAAATCTTAAAAAAAAAAACACACAAATATTATCTGAGTAGTCAAATCCACAGAAAGAAAGGGTGGTTGCCAGGGGCTAAGGAGGGAGGAAAAGTGAGAGTAATAGGGACTTCTTGTTTAATGGTTAGTGTTTCAATTTGGCAAGATAAAAAGTTCTAGAGATTGGTTGTGTCACACTACTCAACCTAGTGTGTGTGTGTGTGTGAGAGAGAGAGAAAGAGAGAGAGAGATGAGTGTGTGTGTGTGTGTGTAAAGAAAAACCTCCCATGAGCAAACATATGATCACCATTAAATCTCATTTTTTTCCCATTCTATTTCTGAACATACAGGTATATACATCAGGTTAGTGAAAAATAAGCATGAAATTTAATGCACATGATACATACTACTGATATGATTTCCAGGCTATTTGTACCTATTTACAGTCTTACAGAGAACCAATTCCACTGTACTCTGGCCACAAGGAGAAACTCATTTACCATTATTTTACTATTGTCTTCTTCAGATCAACATACTTACAAACAATACATACTCTGTCAAATTATTAGTCACATTTCTTTAAAGAAAAAAAAAAGATTTTATTTATTTATCTTTGGTAAAAGAACTAGGGTACAGACCAGAAGTGCGGGGAAAGGATTCACCAGAGACAGAGCAGGGAACAGAACAGGCAGATCTACTGAGATACACTGCTAAGGTGAGCAGTGGGTAAGACAGGAGAGCTCCATTAAGCCATATGTGGGTTAGCTCACTGGCTGGGCATGGAACTCAGGCAAAAGAGGTGACAGCACTGAGACCTAACCTCGAGGAGGGTTAGGAACCTCCATGGAGGAAAACTCCAGTCACTTTTCATCCCAATTCCCGGCCCCCACCCCTCAACTGCCTGACTCAATGTTTTAATTTATATTACGTCTATTCCAGTTTTTCTGTTGAATCTATGCACTTTCCTTTGTAATTACTTTCATCTGGAAGTAAATGTGTTCTGTGACATGATGCAAGACTTCCAAGTTATTTCCACACCTCTTAGCCATGTAACTCAAGTCAGTTGCTAAAATTTATCATTTTAATGTCATTTCCCTTAGAAACAATAGTACAAAAAGCAACAGTTCCCTAGCCACCTCACTGAAGAAGCATTAAGTAACAACCCTCCTGAAACTTCCCACAGCTCTATGGCATTTGGGGAACAGAGATGCCACCTCTCCTTTCTCCTCCCTCACTTGTACAGACACATCAGAATTAATACTTCTCTCACCCACTGTTGCTCCCAGTCAACAACAAGAGGCACTTTCCATCTTAGAAAAGCCTGTGGTAGGGGCCTCCCCAGTGGCACAGGGGTTAAAGTCTGAGTGGTATCAACCTATCGTCAGCTACTTCCGCATGAGTTTGTGATTTCTGGCATGAATTTGTGACTGCCGGCCAGGGAGCTAACCCACACGGCATAGCAGACCTCTCCTGTTTTGCCCCCTGCTCCCCTCAGGAGTGTATTTCAGTAGATTGGCCTATTCTGCTCCCCACTCTGTCTCTGGTGAATCCTTTTACCTCCCCCCACACCTTTGGCCTACACCACAGTTCTTATAGGCAAAAATAAGTAAAATAAACCTTGGAGCAAAAAAAAAAAGGCCTGCAGTAGAAGAATTTATGAGCATGATTTCCTGTGGTCATTTTTATTGTTTTTACAATTACTTGGAAAGCTTAAGGTAAGTAATTAAAATTTGTTGACTATCATGGAAATGGATAACAATTTCAATTAAGTTATCGTAGGACTCTGGAGACTTTAAATGCCACGATCAAAAAAATAAAAGGTGAGACTATACATTGCAATATCATGACTTGAAAGAAAAGATATATTCAATACTAATAAAAATTTAAACACAAAAACTTTAAAGTTATAATTAAAGTTTGTAAAGGATTAAAGAATGTTATGTATTCACTAACAGAAGTGCTTGAAATAAATATATTACATTATTTACAAAATATATGTAAATATATTATAGCTTAAAACTATCTTTTAACAAAAAAAAATAATCAAGTTTCACAGAGCTGACAAAATTTGAAGAAATTGTGTGTCACTCTTTAACAGTAAAGAATTACGAGCAGGATGAGCATTACCAAGTATTCACTGCCACTGAAAATCCAGCAGCCAATCACTAGCTAAGTAACACTAGGGTTTCTGAGTGCTTTCATGTCCACACGTAACTAGACAGAGTTCAAAAACCACCTTGCCAAACATACTTTCCAAACGCACTATAAATCAATCTCGCTTAAAAACTGTTCAAATAGGGCCTTCCTGGTGGCCCAACGGGTTAAGTCTCAGCCTATGAAGCTATCCTCAGCCACTGCAGCACAAGTTCGATCCCCGACCAGGAAGCTTCCCACATGGCACAGCAGACCTCTTCTGCCTCGCCCGCTGCTCCCCTCAACAGTAAATTTCAGGGTATCTTCCTGTTCTGCTCCCCGCTGTCTCTGGTGAATCCTCTCACCACCCCACACCTCTGGCCTACACCCCAGTTCCTGTATGCATAAATAACTAAATATTTTTTTTTTTAAGGAGTTAAACTCCTTTAAAAAAAAAAAGGTTCAAATAAAGAATCCCCAATACCCTAACCTTCCAAGACATCGTCAGTCAAAACCACATATGTGAAAGACTGTAATTCATACTCTAAAGCTCAACATATACCTCCATTTCTTCAGACTCAGCCTTATTTTCTGCCGGCATCTGCTGCTGTTGCTCTTCAACATGTGTCTCCTCCTGGTCTACTTGCATCTTCTGAAAAACAGGTCACATCAAATTCCTGAAACTAGGAAATACTAGTCAAAGACTAAGCAGCCTTATGATACATTGGCAAAAGTCACAGTGTGTAATTCCTGCTGACCACCAGCAATCAAAAACTTAGACTAAAATTCCAGCTGTGACACATGGAATTTTTCCTGCTGGATCTCAGATAATACATCTGTTCAATGGAAGTAACACTTATTAACCTACTCTATACATATATAAAAACAAGAGTGACTATCCAATTACTTTGTGAACCATAAAGTATAGTGCAGTGTGGAAATATTTAACACAATATAATCTGAATAATGCATGAATTTCTTCACGACTACACCTTCTCATGAGTAAATTTCTCCCATCTTAACCTTTTTAAGCACTTTTTTCCCACTCTCAAAAGAATGGCTATTGTTGCATAAGGAGAAGGTGAACACTGAGAATTCTGTTAAAATTACAAAGGCTGACAATAATGACAAAGAAGGGAGAAGTTTCTAGAGAACCTGAATCAGTGGCTTTGATAACTACAGCATAACAGAAACACTTCAGAGGCTTTTAAGACTACCTGGCCCTAGCCCTGGCCAATTCAAACAAAATTTTGGGATGAGATCCAAACATTTGTAGTTTTATAAAGCCTTGATTTTGATGCACAAAAAGGACAAGACCCAGGGCGTGATTCCAACAATCAGTGTAAAAACTGTTCCATCTCTAACTTCTGCATAAAGGCTTTCGGTAGTTCACACAGTGGGGAAATGGATGCATACAAACTAGTTCTCAGCAGCTTCCATCACAGTGTTCTTTCATTGCCACCAATCTATCTAAAGTAATTTCTACACAAATCAACACTGGGCCATCATAAATTAGTGTGAAATGGCTTAAAATGTCCTCTTACCTCTTCTTCCTTTGAATTCTGATCTGTTTCCATCGGTTCCTCATTTTCCTCAAATTTGTGCACTTCCACTAGAGATGCACTAGACACACTGAAGATGCCATGGACATTTAATCGAACCTTGACTTTCACTTTTGAACTGGAGCCATCAGACTGAGGAGTGACTTTCTGAACTGAAAATTGAGCTAGGAACATGAGAGACAAAAGAGGACATATAACCTAAGAGGGAGAATTCTAATACACATATATGCCCATGTTGCCAGATTATGTCCATGTTCCAATGACAGGTAGGTAGCATGATACTTCAAATAAGCAAAAGAGTACTCAAGAGATCTCTCCTTCCTCTTTCATATATAATAAAACTCTTACCTTGTCCCAACTAAGTATTCAAACATCTCCCAACCCACCAAGCATTTCATTTTCTCTCATCCTTTACTCCAATTCATCTTTGTATACATTACCTAAAAAATTTACCCCTGTGTCACATGACTCCTCTTACTGAAAGGAACAGATAAAGAAAAAGAACAAGGATTCCATACGGCTTTTGTCATTTAGAAGAAATGGCCATTTCCGGGCCTCCCTGGTGGCGCAAGGGGTTAAGTCTCAGCCTATGAAGCTATCGGCAGCCACTGAGCACCAGTTCAATCCCCAGCCAGGGAGCTTCCCACATGGCACAGCAGAACTGTCCTGCCTTGCCTGCTGCTTCCCTCAGCAGTGTATTTCAGTATAGCTGCCTGTTCTGCTCCCCACTCTGTCTCTGGTGAATCCTCTCACCACCACTCCCACACCTCTGGCCTACACCCCAGGTCTTGTACGCATAAATAAATAAATCTTTTAAAAAATGGTCATTTCTAGCTTTACGTATTATACCAGGGTTTTACTCATGCTTTTTAATTTGCAAAACTCAACAAAGTATGAACTATCACCCTTCTTCCAGTTTTACAAATGGGGAAAACACAGCTCTTAAGTGCCATTCAGGATATTCCTAATACAACACCCATATATCCTAGGTTTGTAATTACCTTATAATTCTAGTTGCTCTCTCCTAAACTACTACTATTTCCAAATCATCAGAATGTCTCTATAAAGATTCCAGTCAACCACAATTTCCTAATGATTTTCTGTGTACATCTTATAAATCTATGTTAGGGTGTGAATTCAACTCCCTATAGCATCTAGAACTGCATTATGCACATTATTCTTTTTTTTTTTTAAAGCAACTTTTTTTTTTTTTTCATACAAGCTGGGGTGCAGACCCAGAGGTGTGAGGCGGTTAAAGGGTTCACCAGAGACAGAGTGGGGAGCGGAACAGGCAGACGCACCGAAATACACTGCTGAGGGGAGGAGCAGGCAAGGCAGGAAAGGCAGGCCACGCCATGTGGGATTCTCCCCCGCCAGGCATCGAACTCGAGCTGCAGCCGCCAACAGCTCCACAGCGCTGCGCTAACTCGTTACACCACCAGGGAGGCCCTGCACATTATTCTTACAAGAAATACTGCCCACAGACCAGAAGACCCAGTTAAATAATGACTATGCTACTGATTCTGAACTTGGTGATTTGACTGGAACAGGTTTTTCTTATAAACTAAAACAGCCAAATTTCAGAATATCATACTTGCTCCACTAGTCCATTTCTCCCAAGCACAGATTAAAAAAAAAAAATTTTTTTTTTTTAGTCTCTTTACTTACCTATAGCAGGATCTGGATAGGGCAAATCCTGAGGAGAGCTATAGTAGGCCTCAAGAGTAAAAGGTTCCTTTCTATAAAATGTAAGTACTTTAGAGAAAGGAGTACTATGATTTTTTGGAAAGACTTCACAGTCACTGAATGAAAAAAAGACAAAAGTACACAATTTCAGGAGAGTCCTAATAATTCACTTATTTTCACATATTCTAGGTTTGCAATTACTGTCTACTTACTCTTCTCCACTGGCATTTCCAAATTATATGAGTTTCCCAAAAAGTTATAAATATTAAATATATTATTATGTTAATAATTATAAAAAAGGAATATTTCAATAAGGCATCCATTACTTCAGCAGGACCAAATACAGGAAACTAAATGAGAACACTATTTTACTCAGGACTAAAGTAAGTATTTACTTAGTCATGTACTCTAACAAAATGTAACAGATCTTTAATAATGAATGTTGAAATGGGGGGGGGGAGAGGCAATGTTTTACTCAAACTTAACAATGAGTTAAATGTGAGTATGAAAATGAAACAATAAATGTTATTACCTTGAACCTTCTTCAGCTGGAGAATTCCATCTCAGAGATATTGGATATGGTACTACATCAGTGATAGAAAACTCTCTGACTTTGAAAGCAGGCGACAAAATTGCACACTAGAATAATTTATAAAATTCCATTTGACAATTTTAAACATTATGAACTGATACCATGAAACCTGTACTAATTTCAGCTGATCATCATCAATGGCTTTAAAACATATACATTAATTTAATGGTGTCTGAATAAGGGGTTTTACAAATTTCTGTCGTCTGTCAAATTACATATACAATCTAGCAATTCCCTTTTCCATTAACCCCAACCTTTATTTAACTAAGGTACAATACTACTTCATAAATAGACAACAGAAAATATGCCAAATTCTAGTAACATTTCAGGCTTATCTATATTCCTAATAAATTCAACCTATTACATATTACAAATTCATTTATGAATGCCACCACTGGTATCATTTGAAAAAAAAAGTTCTAGAATTTTACATCCTGAGATTACCCTAAACTAACCTCCAGCTATTAGCTGGATACATGAACTCTTATTACAATGACCTACAAACGGTTATCTATGAAACAAAGTACATTTACCTGCAATGCACAACCTCTTGTAACAGCTTCATCAGCATTTAATGTTGTACTAAGTTCTTTACCAAAAAATTTGCTGATCTTCTCTTTGACAGCAGGGATTCGTGTTGCACCACCAACTATCTCCACTGCATGAATATCTTCTTTCTTTAACTCTATTTTAAAGCAGTTAGACATTTAAACAATCTTTGGATTAATAATTTACAATGAAATATAACAGCAACATCTTGCCACAGTAACTCACAGATATATATAGAATGATATATCAATATATAGATAGATATATCAATATATAGACATAGATATATATAAAAACCACCCTCTCCTTTACTCCCTCAAAAACATACATGTGTGCGCAGGTATGTGTCAGCTGAAAACTAGTAGAGATATGTTTTCATGCTCAAAATACTGGGGGGAGTGTGCTGTACACAATATTGGGATTTAGGAGAGGAAAGCCAGGACTATTCACTGTTCTACAGTGTACAGGTTCTGCAATCTATGAAACAGCCCCAACACAAAGACTTACTGAAACATCAATAGATAGCTGGCCATGAGGGGAAAAAAAAATCTCAAAAAAAGTGGGTTACTGGCATGAATGGCATGAATGGAGGAGAGCTAATGAGATGCCCATCTAGTTGCTTCAACAAGCTATCCAGAAAATTACAACAGAGGTACAGTCTCCTCCTATTAGAAAGTAAAAACCAAGGCTCTGCTGTCACTCATAAAATACCTCAATACCACCTGATTTCCCGGTCACATTTTATGTACCAAATACTGACATTTGTTAAGAAGGTCAAAGTGTGCTGTCCCATGTGGAAAGAACATGCCCATTTACCATAATCATTGATTTAAAAGTTGAGCCAATTTCAAGCTGACGCTGTATCTCAACATTCTGAAATAGTTAACCATTACAACAGTAGATTCTAGGTGAATGTTTGTCCAATAATTTGGGGGAAATAAGCAATATACTCTAAAATCAAATTTACACCTTTTGGCCCCAAGATAAAATTAAAGTATGCTATGTAAGAATGTGGTTATCCTGGGCCTCCCTGGTGGCACAAGGGGTTAAGTCTCAGCACTATGAAGTTATCCGCAGCCACTGCAGCAGGAGTTCGATCCCCGGCCAGGGAGCTTCCCACATGGCGCAGCAGACCTCTCCTATCTTGCCCGCTGCTCCCCTCAGCAGTGCACTTCAGTCAATCTGCCTGTGCTGCTCCCCACTCTGTCTCTGGTGAGTCCTCTCACCCTCCCCCCCACCTCTGGCCTGCATTCCAGCTCTTGCATGCATTAAAAAAAAGGATAAATTAAAAAAAAAAAAAGAATGTGGTTATCCTATCTTTAGTTTTGCTGTATTTCTCATTCAGCAAACAAAAGATTCATTGACGGAAAAGCCTACAAAAACTATGAGAGCAGCTGTGCAAAAGATAATGATCACCATGAAATTACTGAGACATTAATATCCATCTCTGAGTCTGAACTAGGTTTCCCAGGACACTAGTATCAAAAAATGACGAGTTGGGGGAGTGCTACAGGGAGAAGATACCAAAAAAAAAGGCTTAATATAAGCACTGAAGTCGTTCATAAAGTACAATTTGCAGAACTGAAAAGATAACCAACAATTTCAGATACACAAACAATTCAATCTCACAAATACTTACTGGCTTGTTCCAAAACACTCCGAAGCGGCGGCTCCACTCTAAGTAAGAGATCATCACACATTTCCAGAAATTTGCCTCTATTTAAAGAAAACAATAGGTTAAATCACATACTACTCTTATGAGGAATAATTTCCATAATAAAAAAAAAAGTATTGGCAAGGAGGTAAGAGAAAAATGGATCCCTCACACATTTCTGATGGGAAAGTAAAGTAGTATACCCACTTTGGAAAAGTTTACAATTCCTCAAAATGTTAGAGTTACCATATAACCCAGCAATTCCACTCTAGATAAATGAAATCTACAAATTTTCACAAAAGCATTAATAATAGCCAACAAAAAATGGTAAAAGCCCTAATGTCCATCAAGAGTATTCAGCAATAAAAAGGAATAAAATAAATCACAATAAAAAGGACCAGCAGATTCTAGACACAGATCATTTTCTCAAACATGCTATAGATGAAAGAAGCCAATCAAAAAAGAACATGTTTATTATGGCTCCATTTCTAGGAAATGTTCAAAACAGGTAAAGACAAAGAGAGAGAAGCCCAGTAGTTGCCGAGGGCTGAAAGGAAGAAAAAGAGATGGTACCATGAAAACAGCAAATGGGTACCTTTTCTTTTTTCTCCTTAGTTACATGCTTTATTTTTTTAGATCACTTTTAAGCTTAAGAGAAATAACAGCAAAGTACAGAGGATTCTTACATACCCCTACCCAGCCCTGTTCCCCCAAGAACATCTTGCATTAACACATTTCTAGCAACTGAGAAGCCAATATATACATAAGATATTAGGTTTCTATGTTTTAACATATAATGTAAGTATCTACCAATACAGTTTCATAAGGAATGGTTGTACTGCCCTAAAATCTCTGTGCCCTGCCTCTTCATCCCTGCCTCCCCTGAGCCCTTGCTAAACCCTGGTCAATCTTTTTACTATTAGTTTTACCTGTCCAAGAACGTGATAAAGCTGGAATCATACAATATGAAGTCTTTTCAGAATGCTTCTTTGAGTTAGCAATATGCAGTAAGTTCCTCCATGTCTTTCCCTAGCTTGTTAATAGCTCATTTGGGGTTTCTTTATGAGATAATGAAAATATTCTAAAAGTGGGTTGTGGTGATGACTAATATCAACATTGGTGAGGATGTACTGCAACTGTAACTTACTCTTTGGTAGGAGTTTAAAATGAGTTTTATTCCTAAAAACAAGAATCAGAAAAGAGCCAGGTACATCAACAGAAAACAATAAACTAACAAGGGCATACAGGGAGAAACAATGTCATATGCAAAAACTAAATGAATCTCAAGTTTCATGCTAGCAAAAAAACCATACTGCATCATCCCATTTATAGAAAGTTCTAAAACAGGCAAATTTAATCTAGGAGCCGCAAAAAAGAAGAAATAAATAATAACAATTGTGGCTGCTTCTACGGATATATACCTAAGGAAACTTTTCTATGGTGACTATTTCATGAAAAGGATATGCTTACAAAGACACATGCGTTTGTTAAAACTCAGCAAATAAACACTTAAAACTTAAGTATATCATTATTTTAAAATATGTCCAAAAGGAAAAACTACACTGGTCAACAGTGAGATCATTACTGACTTAAAAAAGCCCTCATCTGTAGTATGTTGGTGTGCTGAACATAAATATAACCCTGATAATTTTTTATTAGCTTTCGTTTTGAAGATATTTCATATAATTCATTTTATATGTTTCACCATGTAAATTTATCCAGGAGGACTGCAACATCCTAAATCAGCCTAGAATGATGTAATATTGCATCGCATTGCATAATACCATCATGCACACATCTTCCAGAGTTGATGGCATCATTTTCTGATGCAATGCAATACCACTGCCAGGCGGCTGCTGAAGTAAGCTGACGTCAGCAGTGCACTATAGAAAGCCCTGTAGGAAAGGCTGAGCATTGAAAATTTTTCAGACTTCGTGCGAGACAGTTGAAGCTACTGTTCCATAGAACTGTTATTATTTTATCCACTTAGGCACAATACATAACAGTAATGCCTCGAAAGTGCATTAAAAGCCTGGACAATTTCTGCTCTATCTGTGGGGAAGTGACATTTGCCAACCAGAAGTATCACTTCTCAAGTGAAGAGGGCTTATCATCTGTACTTCGGATGCAAGGTTGGTGACCAAGCCAAGCCTTGGGCCCCGCATATATGCTGTGCTACATGTACAACACACACAGTGGTTAACACTTTGTGGTCCGCTCACATATTAGTATGTGTTTTTGTCACCAGTATCCAGGTGGCTGCTCACGTATTAATACGTGTTCATCTAGTCTCCAGTTTTCCACGCCACGGTGGATTTATTTGGAACTATTAGGAGCTATTTCTTTGATCGTACTCAGTCTAGAAGCTTTACACATTGTTTTGCTGAAAGTGTAAGATGTTTTATGAGATATTACAGTTTTTTTAATATTCAGTAGTTCAGGAGTTGTGTGTGTTTTATTGAATGCTTATACCATTCATGCGGTGGCATAGAAAATGGTCGGCCCCAAGGGCTGGTAAATTTAAAGGGCACCGGCACACAAAGTTTTAAATGGCAAAAGACCATCAATGCCGTTTGCAGTCCCCACGATGTGGACAGAGCCAAGAAACCATATAAAAGACTGTTACTTCTGCTTGGTTCCTCCTCTTTCTGGCGGAATAACTAAGCAAAAGAAGTTGAGAATAGTCTACCCAAACATTCCGTCTGCACTGAGATGACCGGTTCAACACCTTGCTGCAGGGTGATGTGAAACAAGCATGGAATGCTTTTCACCTAGTGTTTACAAACTTTCTTGGGAATGTTAGGGCGGAAAACTACAAGGAACTAGTAGAAGACATGCTGATGCAGTATCAGAAACATGGCTGCAATATGTCTCTAAAGATCCACTTCCTTCATTCCCATCTGGATTTCTTCCCTGAAAACTATGGTATGGTTAGTGATGAACATGGCGAACGTTTTCATCAAGGTATCGCATCAATGGAACAAAAATACCAGGGAAAATGGTCCACTACAATGCTGGCTGACTACTGCTGCACACTCCCCAGAGATGCTCCTGAACAGCTATACAAGGGACAAGTGAAGAAAACTAATAGTCTATGACTTGATTTTTTACAGGTATTAACTGTAGGCCTATTACTAGGCATGCATTTTGTGATGTAAACATCCATTTATTGCAGATTACAAAAAAACTAGAGCCAAAATTAGAATTTGACTGTCAGATCTGTGTTGAGCACATACAAATTGATAGGAAATGACTAATTTTATTTCAGTGACATGACTTTTGTAAAACTCTGTTGACCAGTGATTGGCATGCACTTCATGATGTAAACATCAATTTATTGCAGATTACAAAAAAAACAGAGCCAAAATTAGAATTTGACTGTCATATTCATCTTGAGCACATACAAATTGATAGGAAACGACTGATTTTACTTCAGTTATATGACTTTTGTAAAAATTTGTTGACCAGTACTATAAAACATTGAACACTGGTTAATACACATACTTCAGTATTATGGGAGACATGTAGAGCGAGGTCTACAATTTACTTTGAGATGCATCAAAAAGTCAAACTGTTAAGTAGACAGGATGGATGAATGATAAAAACAATGATAATAACAGTAACTGCTATCAGTAGAACCTAAGTGGCGGAGTAATGACATTCACTGAAAAACTCTTTCAGTTTTGCTGCGTATTTGAAAATGTTCATAATGAAAAGTGCACAGGGGATTCTACAAAAGTGGCAGAGGTTGTGCTTCTTTTTTAGAAGTTCTACTGAAATATAATTCACACACTACAGATTTCAGTCATTTAAAGTATACAATCCAATGGCTTTTAGCATATTCAGAGTTGTGCAACCACTACCCCTATCAACTTAAAAAAGTATTTTTATCATCCTACACTGTGGTTTCCCAAACCTCCTAATCTACCCTCCAGCCCTAGATAACCACTCATTCTGGACGTTTCACATAAACAGAATTATATATAATATGTAGTCTTTTCTGAATGGTGTATTTCATCTCATCTTATACAATATGTAGTCCTGACTGGTATATTTCATTTTGCATAGTTTTCAAGATTCATCCACATTAAACGTGTATTGAAAATAACACTTCTTAAACTGCCAAATAAGATCCCATTGCATGGATACATTACATTTTTTTATTTATCCATTTTACCCATTGATGGATATCTGGATTGTTTCTATTTGGGGGCTATTATGAGTAATGCTATTACAAACATTCATGTATGAATTTTTGTGTAGATGTGCATTTTTCATTTCTCTTGGATATATATGTAGGTGTAGAATTGCTGATTCACACAGTATCTCAATGTTTAAACTTCTAAGGACCTGCCAGACTGTTTTCAAAATGGATACACCATTTGAAATTGCCACAGCCATATAGAAGGACTTCCCCATAACTTTGCCAACACTTATCTGTATTTTTTATTACAGCAATTCTAGTGGATGTGAAGTGATCTCATTATGGTTTTGATTTGCATTTCTCCAGTAGTTTTAATGGTGTTAAGCAGCTTCTCATGTCCTTATTGATTTGTGTATCTACTTTGGAGAAATATATTTGCAGATCTTTTGCCCATTTTTTAATTGGGTTATCATTTCATTACGAAACTGTAGTAATTATTTACATATTCTAGACAAAAACTGATTTTTTTTAATGATCTATTCATATCTGGTCAAATAAGTATACAGAGCAACTATGATACCAAAACCAAAAACATTTTAACACCTACAGCAAAAATAGGTAACAAACACCGTTATCTCTTCACAAACCCCAAAATACAAATGGGTAGAGACAAACCATCTATAGTTATAATCCCTGCCTGGCATCAGATTTTGTGCAAAAAGAAGCAAAAGAAACACTGTTAAGATGGATCTGAAACTTCGAAATTAACAAAAATTCAGCAGATCAATTTGAAAACAGTACCTGAAATCTGGGGAGCGTGGCACACTCCAAAACAAGAGAATATAGGGCCTCTATGGTAGCGTAGAGATTAAGTCTCAGTGCTATCATGGTGATGGCCTGAGTTCAATCTCTGGCCAGGGAGCTAACCCACAAGGCTCAGCAGACCTCTCCTGCCCGGCCCACTGCTCCCCTCAGCAGTGTATTTCCGTTGATCTGCCTGTTTTGCTCGCCACTCTGTCTCTGGTGAACCCTCTCACCACCCACACCTCTGGCCTGTACCCCAGCTTGTATGCATAAATAAATATTTTTTTAAAAATGACAACATTGTGGTGTATGGATTCTACCTCGATGAAAAGTATAGGAAATCAAAGAGCAACAAATTAGAGTTAGAAAACTCAGAAGAGAACTAGAAATAAACAAAGGAAAACTATGAAGTACATAAGCACAAATAAACCCAATTAACAAATACTAGCATCAAGGAATAAAGTGGACAGAGGATCGCAAATATGAACCAACATACTTATGTAGGAGGCCTCAAAGAAGAAAACCAAATCACAAAAACAGAATATTGAGCAATGTAAACCCAGCAACATAATACTTACTGGAAATTTTAAAAGTCATAAAACTCTAAACTGAAAAAGGCACACAGCATACCTGTGAAGAACTGAGTCAAACAAATCAGCATCAAAGCATAGCTAGTAATAGTATTAGACTTTCAAGAAAATAAATTGGGGCATCCATCAAAAAGAACAAGTAATGGATAACTTTAAAAATACAATGTCAATGCTTATAACCAAACAAAATAAGGCACTACTCCATTTAATATACTCATGGAAAGAATACAAGAGTTTGATGTTCTATCCAGCTGAGGTGACTTAAATATAAATGTGGGGCCTCCCTGGTGGCGCAAGGGGTTAAGTTGCAGTCAGAGCACTATGAAGCTATGCAGAGCTATTGCAGCAGTTCGGATTCCCAGCCAGGGAGCTTTCCGCATGGTGCAGCACATCTCCCCTGTCTCATCCACTGCTCCCCTCTGCAGTGTATTTCAGTCAATCTGCCTGTTCTGCTCCCCACTGTCTCTGGTGAATCCTTTTACCACCGCACACCTCTGGTCTACACCCTAGCTTGTATGCATAAATACATCTTTAAAAAATAGTAGTAAGTATAAATGTGGGAAATTGTCATCAACATTCAAGAACTTTAAGTAAGGACACTGTTCACATGCACCATTCCTTAAGAATGTATTTGAGAATGTTCTTCCAGTAACCAAAATGCTTAAAGAACATTAACTTAAAATTAGTGGTAACATAATATAATAATATATTATTATTATTATTATTATTATTATTATTGATTATTGGCAATAATCAATCTCAGTAACTTTAAAAGTTACAGTGTAGAGAAACCGAAACCCTTGTGGCAGTGCTGGTAAGAATGTAAAATGATCAACTACTAAGAAAATATTCTGACAAGATCTCAAAAAGTTAAACACAGACTTTCCATAAGACCCAGCAATCCCACTCCTAGGTATATATTCAAAAGAGATAAAAACAAGATACTCAAATACTTGTTTCATAGCTATTCACAATAGCTAAAAGGTAGGAAAAAACCCAAATGTCAATCCATTGATGAATGGTTAAATAAAATATATTATAAAATAAATGGATTATTTTTGGCCACAAAACACAATAAAGAACGAGGGTGAACCTAGAAAACATTGTTAAAAGTGAAAAATGTCAGACACAACAAGAAATATGATTCCAATTGCCTGAAAATCTCCAAGATAGGGATATCTATAGAGCTAAAAAGGGAGCAGATGGTTGCCAGGGGTCAGAGATAAGGGAAACCAGTAAAGTACTTGCTTATAGGGTATTAAGTTTTATTTGTGGTGATAAAAATATTTGTCACTAGACAGAAGTGGTCTTTGCACAATACTGTGTGGATGTACTAAATGCCACTGATTTGTTCACGTTAAATGGTATGTCAGTTTCACCTCAATTTTTTAAAAAGCTAATTAGAAGAAATAATATGGTTTCATAGTTTTAAAAAATATGGCTTGTAAACACCAGTAAATCAAAACTATAAAATAAGAGAACATAATAGCTATGTGCTCTGACATTGCAGATACAGTACCAGTGTACTTCCTTTAAAAAAAAACAACATACAGGTAATTAACTGTTTTCAGTTTTTAAAAGGTACAAACTACTTACAAGTATTATTTGGCTCTTACTAGCCGCTAACATTCCATGAGGAATTTCCAAGACACGTACTGGTACATCCCTCTTCCCAGAAGCCCTAGTGCACGCACATTATTTAGTAAAAATGAAAACCACTATTTTAAAGTAGGGAGGGAAGCTGATTACAAATTTGGTTATCAGTCACAACAATCTAATTATATAGCTGATTAAAAGCAAATTTTAATTCCATCTCAGATTTTTGAAAATAGCTCAGGCAACACTTCCCAACCCAAAGCATCAATCTTTCCTAAAGCTCCAAAATTCAAATCCTAAAAGGTATCTCATTCTCATCATCCGAGCAATCCAACCAGAAAACAAAACATTCTGAATGTTTCTGGTAATAGTTCTGAAATGTCAATTATCCAGAAACCTTGTAACACTGTACAAAAAGAACCATTATACTCAAGCAATCCTCAATTACTCCAAACACCAATTTCTGAATGACTGTATCAAATTTACTAATTCTGCATTAAACACTTTACCCAGATTTTATTAAAACCGATAACTAATGTACACGTGTAATGAGTAAAGCACACACATGAAACATTAGTCTGCATTACAAAATAACCAAACCCAACCTTCGCATAAAAAGCAGGATCCTGAGAGGTCCCTAATTTTTAACTGCAGAACTGCAGTTTTACATAACATGATGATTTCAATTAGGTAGTTACGGCTAATATAAGGGGGGGGAAGGGAGACTGCAGTTCAATTTAACATCAAAATATTAAAGACAGTTACCTGTTCATAGTTCCAGAAACATCAACATCATTCATAAAACACTCGATATTCATGGGAAGGTCTGAAGCATTTGCACTCATCAATTTCTTGAGTTTCTCACACTCCTGAGACAGTCGTAATAATGCACGGATTTTGGATTTTATGTCTAGCTTGTATCTCTTCCCAAATTCTTCACAGAAGTGATTTACTAACACTTCATCAAATTTTCTGCCTCCCAGTGTTGTGTCAAATGCAGTAGCCAAAACCTTAAGAGGAAAAGAAGATAATTCAAAAATTAACCAATTTAAAATTTTATCTTATTTCAGTGGCAAATTATAACAAAAAGAGGTTGAAACAAGACAATGTGCATGTGTCATTTAATCAGTGTTACAACCACTGTGCAAATACAACTGTAATCTTCAATTTACAGATGATGCTACAGGACTAGACAGATCAGATAATTTGCAGGTCACAGAGCTAACAAGTAGAAGAAAAATCCAAAACCTCATCTCCTCTTTTCCAAAATTTAGCCCTTTCCATTATACTAATCTGACTCCCAATAGCAATTACACAGTCAAGGCCAAATACACCAACATGTCACTGACATAGTTACAGGCTTATCACTGTCACAAAACTGAATACAAAGGCCTAACTATACGCAGCTTACTACCACAAATGCTACTGAAGGATGAACTCATGAAATAATGTTTCCTATTCAACATAGAAGTCTATTAATAATTAGTTTGGGTTTGGGCCTCCCTGGTGGAGCAGGGGTTAAAGTCTCAGCGCTAGCAAGCTATGGACAGCCACTATAGCATGAGTTGGACCCTCTCCAGGAAGCTGACCCACACAGCTAAGGAGACCTGTCTGTTTCACCCCGCTGCTCCCCTCAGCAGTGTCTTTCAGTAGATCTGCCTGTTCTGCTCCCCACTCTGTCTCTAGTGAATTCTCTCACACACCCCCACCGCACCTCTGGCCTACACCCCACTTCCTGTATTCATAAACAAATAAAAGTAAATCTTAAAAAAAAATTAGTTTGGGTTCTACACCTTCCAAATCTCTAGATTAGAAGCAAACTACATCTAATCATAATTAATAATATAGGCTAAATAAATGATGACATCCTTATGAATAAACACAATCTCTTCAAAGAACATTAACTGTCAAGGGAAATTTTTTTTTATGTGTTAACTGAAGAAAATCAGGACCCAAGATTGAAAATCAGTGTGATTTCTGGGCCTCCCCGGTGGCGCAGCAGTTGGGCGCTGCGCTGTGGAGCTGTTGGCCGTGGGGGATGCGGTTCGACACCCAGCCGGGGAGAATCCCACATGGTGCGGCAGACCTCTCCTGCCTCGCCCGCTGCTCTCCTCAGCAGTGTATCTCTGATCTGCCTGTTCTGCTCCCCACTCTGTCTCTGGTGAACCCTCTCGCCGCCCCGCGCCTCTGGCCTGTACCCCAGCTTGTACGCATACATAGATAAAAATTGAAAAAAAAAAAAAAAGAAAATCAGTGTGATTTCAATTTTGTTTTTTTTTGTTTCCATAAAAGACTAAAATGAAACAAAACTTAACAGTTAAGATTATTAGTGCTTTTATAGTGACTATTTTTATATTTAAAATCAACCAAAAGGATTGGAAAACTGACAGATGACAGCTAACGGCTGAAGGACCATAAGAGGTGAGGGGACAAAAATGTCACTATACACACATCACTCTGACCCAAAGTCAAGGCCTAATTATGGGCAGTACTTCCTTTTTTTAACATTTATTTTATTGGTGATCAGAGTTTAAACACTGAGAATTACATTTGCTCCATTATTTATATCTATAAAAACTCAAACTTCTCATTTACCAACCACTCCAAATATGGTTCTTTTAATTTAAAAAACAAAAACCTAGAGCCAAAATAATTGAGAATGTAAAATGGAGCTGAATCTAGTTATCAAAGAAACAGGACTTTGTTTGTCTCAAAGTAACCCCTAAACCTAACAAATACTTATTTGGGGATAGACAATCCCTCTCCACCAATCCCCAAATTTAGGAAATCCACTTAAATCTTGGCACCAAAATCCATGATAAACAACCCAAATAATTAAGGAAACACTCCAAGAAAACCTTGTGCTTAAGCAAGTTCTACATAAAATCATAAGTAAGAGTGATGTTATAGTTCATTGTGGAACTGGTTTATACCAGCAAATCAGCTGTGACTGTTAAGCCCCTCTGGCCCTTCCTTGCCTGAACACTGCACTTCCAAATCTCTAGATTAGAAGCAAACTACATCTAATCATAGTCAATACAGCTTTGTACAAAACAGCTTTCTACAGTGTTCTAAGATTTCCAGCAATCTAAATTATCACTCCTAGTTTACTTTCTTTAGACATCAAAGTTTTAGTCCCCCTACCCTTTCCCCAGAACACTCAATCTTAAGATCAAGAAAAGAATACCTTTATCATCTCCTCAATCTTCCTCCAGTGTAAAAGATGCCAAGAAACTACATGTTAGAGAATCCTAACAGAACATTCAGTGTGATGACGTTTGAGGTCCTAACAGCTCCATCAGGGAATTACTATGATGGCAACAATACCATGGGGACCATTACAAACACCTCGTCTGCATCGACTCATACTTGATGCAGCTAATGCCTATCCAATGTTGGCATGTGCACTGTAAGGAGCACTGACCGTGGACCTGGGTGCCAAGCTTTGTCATAGTGCAATACCACTATCACAAGAGACTTGTGGAGAACCACTCTGTGAGCGAGAGCTGCCCCCACCTGTGCAGCATCTGACATGACCCTTCCCTGTGTACTTTCACAGACTCTTCCTGTGTATACATGCATGTGTGTACATGCATAGGTGTATGTGTACACACACGTATGTACACACACACACACAAGATTCTAGAGTAAGAGTGGAAGCTGAGGCCTGGGCCCTGCCTGCTGGCTCCCAAGACTGGAGACAGTACCTGTTCCTGGTTCCATTCCCAAGGTGGGGTGGTGGGTGGAGTAATGGAGCAAGGCTCCCGAGATACAGCCCCTAACTGACTAGCTAGCACCAAACTAAAGCATATGTAATACAGACTTTGTATGTTTACACTGTTACGTATAAATGATACAACTCCTTGCTCACCACCCATCCCCTCCTCTTCAGCTGCATAACATTTTTTTTTAATTTTTTTTTTTTACAAAGGGTCGGAATTTCTTTTTTTTTTTTTTTAAGATATATTTTTTATTTATACATACAAGCTGGGGTACAGGCCAGAGGCGTGGGGCGGCGAAACGGTTCACCAGAGACAGAGCGGGTAGCAGAACAGGCAGATCAGAAATACACTGCTGAGGGGAGCAGGGGGCAAGGCAGGAGAGGTCTGCTGCGCCATGTGGGATTCTCCCTGGCCGGGCATCGAACTCGCGTCGCTGCTGCATAACATTTTTAAGAATAACTGGGAACAGCGCATACTGGGCTGGCTAAGTGCTTAATCCATCCACCTCTTGGGGTTCCTGCCTCTCTATCTCCCATGTGCTCAAAGTTCAGTGGTGTTTCTCTCTTTTCTCAGACATGGGGCACATGCCCCCAAGAATAGGATCCCCCACTGAGTCATAGCTCCAAGGGCTCTTTATGAGTCCAGCAGGGAGGAAGCACTGGAAATGGGAACCAAACTGAAGGGTTGGATGGGGATTCTCCTAGTTGCCCAGTCTTCTGTCAAAAACCATTCCTAGAATTAGAACTGCTGTTCCCAAGGAAAAGCATTGTCTTCCCAGCCCCTCCTATGGGTCCCATGGTATGATGCTGTGTTCATATATTTCTCTACAAAGGAACTTGTCCTTTCCCTCTGCCCTACAAGACATGAAATAAACCAAAACAGACAAACGAAAACATTACTCCTAATAAAACTGCAAGGTAAGTATAATTTCCTTCAATTTATAAAAATAGAAAATAAAGTTCAGGACTCTTTAAGAGCTTTTCCCTCAAAGTCTATGTTCTTTGCTGCACACCATGCCAACACTTAATACAATTATTTTGGGCTTCCAACTTCTACTCCACCCCTACATACCTAGTTTCTAGTTCAGATGACACATAGCAAGTTTCCAACAGTGAACAAAATTCTTTAGCCAATTATTTGTCTCTCATAAATTTCTAATTACCATACACTTGCAATAAAGTCTTCTGGAAAAAATACTTACCTTAAGTTTTCCTCTATTAAACGCACACACAGAAACTTGATAAGCAGAATGCCCCATGTCTACAAAAACTACATTTCTTGGTTTCTCTTCTAAGGCAGGAAGATCTTGCTTATAGATTCCATATGCAAGAGCAACTACATTTAAAAAAAAAAATTCCAACATTCTATTATCATTTAAATAGTAAACTTCAAGCTCATTTAAGTAGTGAAAAACAATTTTGTGTATAGTGAATGGAGCTGCACCCCATGCTATGTTTTGAAAGAATCAAATTCTTTATAGGCTTTGCATAATTTATTCATGAAGCACATTAACTCCCAAAAGTTAAATGCTGACATTCACTTAGGTTTCCAATTTCCAACTGCAATGAGTTTGACAATTTTTTCCAAAACACTTGCCCTACTTTACAAATGTGGTATTTTCCCAGATTTCTTCCACCCCTGTGCCATCTCAACATTCCCACATAACCTATCCCTGGCATGTTCCTTTATAGCCCATTTCTCTGACGCTACCAGTCCACAGTCAGACAAAAAGTTCCCAACACACAAACCACAATGTGATTATGTAACAAAGTAACGTAGTTATTAGAAAGTACTGATCAGATGAATTCTATGACATATAGGTAAATGATCCAAGGGGGAAAAAAACAAACAAGAAACCCTAGCATTTTTAGATTTCACAACCTTCAAGAATGAGCAAGTCAAAAATTTCATTTAATGTTTCTCTCACCTGCAGTAGTTTCATTCATTAATCGGAGGCAATTAAGTCCAGCAATCTGTGTTGCATCCATAACTGATCGTCTTTCTGCATCAGTATAGAAACAAGGAACCTAAAATATTTGGAAGTTTAATGTTATTATAGACATTCCTTACTTAAAAAGCCAAAACACAGTAAAACTCAGAAAGGTCCTCAAATATATACAAAAACATTCTGTATGTGATAACAGAAGCCTTTCAAACTAGTAGAGAAAAGTTAGAACATTTAGTATTGTTGAAACAAATGGATAGCCATGGAGAGCCACACGATAAAAATAAGGTTGTACCCCTACTACATACTTTATACCAAAATGTACTGCAAATCAAAGATTTAAATGCTTTTTAAAAAAACTTATTTATTTATGCATACAAGAATCGGTGTGTAGGCCAGAGGGTGTAGAGGGTGAGAGGATTCACCAGAGACAGAGTGGGGAGCAGAATAGACAGACTGACTGATATACACTGCTGAGGGGAGCAGCGGGCAAGACGAGAGGTCTGCTGCACCATGTGGGTCAGCTTCCTGGCTGGGTATCGAACACACCCTGCAGTGGCTGATGATAGCTTGATAGTGCTGAGATTTTAATCCCTGTGCCACCACGGAGACCCTAAATGTTTTTTAAAAAATGACTGAGGATCAAAATCAAAGTAGGAAAGAATTTTCTAAATGTAGAAAGAAAAAAAGGAGCAAGCGATTAATGTATTTGACTCAAAAAAAATTTGGATGATCAAATGGGGGGAAATATTTGAAACTCACATCATAAAAGGGCAAAGAGGAAATATATGAAGAACTACAAATCAAAATGAAGGCCATAAAACAACATGAGCAAAGGATAGGAACAACTCACAGAAAGAGAAAAACAAAAGGGCTCTTAAATCTTAAAATGTTCAACTTCACCTATTCAGTAAAATATTAAAATCGCATACACTATAAAACTATTACACACCTATTAAAATTAATATATCAATATGCTGTGCCAGTGGAAGAGTAAATTAGCATAAATTCTTCAAAGAGCAATTAAACAGTAGTTATTAAAATAACAGACACATTTGTATTTGTAATTGCATTTCTAGGAATTTAGCCTGTAAGTTCTACAAACTTAACACATAAAAGCAAAATAGTACTTGTTCAAGTTTGCTCAATGTAATATTCATTTACCCCCCCCCTAAAAAATAAGAGGCAACCCAGATAGCCAACAAAAACAGACTGGTTTAACAGATAATAAACTGAAACTCTGCAACCATTCTTTTGAATGAGTATTTCTTCCTGTTCTGGAACAACTGCAAAATAAATTGCCTAAAACTTGTTAGAAGAAAAATGAAATAAAGAAGGATCTTGCTTGCGTACATAGTAACCTCTGGAAAAATCTACAACAAAGAGGTAAAACTGGTAACCTCAGAGAAGGAAAAACTACTTAGGTGGCAGAAGGTAAAGTTTCCCATACACACTTTTACACAATTAACTGATTTTTTTAACATGGGGGGGGGGGGCACGCTATTACTAACATTCTTTAAAAAATCAGATCCCTACCTGGCCAGGGAGATAAGCCACATACGGTTCAGGAGACCGCTCCTGTCTTGCCTGCTGCTCCCCTCAGCAGCGTATTTCAGTGTTATCTGCCTGTTCTGCTCCCCACTCTGTCTCTGGTGAATCCTCTCACCCCACATACCTCTGGCCTGCACCCCAGTTCTTACATGCATAAATAAATAAAATAAAATAAATCTTAAAAAAATAAAATTAAAACAAAGTTAAGGGCACTGGGATGGGGAAAATCTGCAAGACCATTAGCTTTGGGAAAAGGCAGAAACTATGTAATAAATACCGTGATTATAGTGTATCTGAGCTCTTTGAGGAAAACAGTATTTTTATTCTTTGCATGCCCAGAAAGTGGGGATGCACAGAGCCAAAATTCAATTATTCCTGACATAGGTCAGTTCTATTTTCTAGGTAACCAGGACCAGGACAAAGGAATTGACCAGGTAACAGACCTGGGGGTTAAACAAACACCTAATAGTCCTTGCTTTGCAATCAACATTAGTATGAAAGAGACCACAGAGCTAAAATGTCAGACAACAACTACTTAAGAAGAGCCATCAGCAAAGCCAATATACCGACCCAAAACTCAGCAGTCCCAACTCCAACACACAAAAGCTATAAATAAACAGGCTTCCATCCAAGTAAGAATAAAGACAAGATAAAGTTTACTGCTGCCTTGCCTTTGGTGTTAGACAGGGAGAAGAAAGATACAAAGATAAAAATGGAAGAAAAAGCATTTCCAACAGACAGTACTCAACTAATTCAAACAGTTCACAAGTTAGCGGAGTTTCAGCTAGCAAGTAACCACTGTATGCTAGGTACAGGAAGGATTCATGAAGTAAGCTTTGAATTAAGTGTTTAAACAGAGTAACAGAGGAGGACTGAGCAAAAAAACAGGGAGCAGTATAATCTGTTCAAGAAAATGAAGACCAGTTTGCTAAATTCTTGAAATCATTACAACGTGAAGCAAAAAGCCAATTTATTTGCAATTAAGAGCTTCTGTTTCTTCACACCAAATGATTTAGAAGGATCAAACTCACCGAAACAACACAGTCTACAACAGGTTTCTTCAGAACATTCTCTGCAGTCTCCTTCAGTTTGGACAGAAGCATGGCAGTCACTTGCTCTGTTGTAAAATTACGCTCTTCCTCCATGTATTTCACCTACAAATAAAACAACAAAGACAAAGAATTCTCACATAGCTCTTCAAGTCCTAAACACAAACATGAGCAAATGGCGCACATCCTCCCTCAATGGAATGCTATCTCAAGAGACCAAAAAAAAAGACAGCTAATTTGGGTAGCAAATAGAACTTAAAAGGTCACTTTCAGCTTTGTAACAAGTTTGTCACACACAGTATTTGGAGGTAAGAAACATTATGTAAACAGTACGTGTGACCACCAACACAACTTTAAACAATTATCTGGATAAAAGCAAATTCATACAGCTCACCATGTCTCACATGGCCTCTTCAAAAAAGGGACTAGAGATGTAAACTATTTTACTAATTAATATATTATGTGTTTTGTTTTCTGTGTTGATTTTACTATCATCTCCCCAGTTAGGACGCAATCTAACAGAATGGTTTTTGTCAGATTTCTTCACTGTTAGAGCCCCAACACCTAAGACAGGCCTGGCACAATAAACGTTTACTGAATTCAAAAATAAAAAGATGAATAAAGTTTTGCAATATCCTACATGGACAAAAGTCTGCAATTTTGACAAGATTTACAAATTTAGATGTTGAAAGACTGCTTAGACTAAGCCTCATCCCACATGCCCATATTCCCCAATTACAGTTCAGACCAAATATCACTGTTAGTTCCTGCTCCAGCTCAGCTTGAATGCCACCTTCTCCTAACTTCCTCACTCCCCATTGCAACTACATTTTATTCTGGTTTAGAACTTAACAGTTACTCATTTTATTTCATGATAAAGATGGGAAAACACTCCTCCCTTTCATGTGTTTATTAACTCTTAGTAAATTCCGCCACCATGTACTTGGTTCCATGTGTTCCCCATATCTTCTCCCTAGTTTTTCCCTTGAATTGAAATGCATGACTAAATCTGCCAAAATCCATCCTATTTTTCTTAACCCTAAATATTCCACCATTTCCTCACCACCTCTTTTTCCTTTTCCCCGCCCTGCTATCCAGATTTATCCATTACTAGGTCATACAAACTTCTGAGATTAATACCAAAGATGTCCTAAGTAAACCCAGTGATCATTCTTCATCTATCCTATTTCTTCGTTTCTAAATTCAACTGAATTATCAACTATAATGGCACAACTGACTACCTTTTCCCCACAATCCTCATCGTGTGTTCAATTTTGAGCCTATTCCCATGATCTTCATTTCTCCAACTGTGGTGACTCAATCACCAAATCTCCTCTCTCTAAACTGATTTGCCTGGAAAGCTCCAGGACTCTTCTGGAATACACCTTCAGGCAGATATGAGGTAGTTATGTCCATGCTACCCATCCTTCACTTCACTGCAAGCGTCTCGATGACTTTTAGATGTCACAGAGATAACAAAGATTAAACTTACTTTCTCCCAATTTCAAGCCCTTCCTTTCCAATCTAAGTTCTACTACTGTCAAAATGATAACACCATATAGCTGGCTAGTAACAGTTAAGTGTTGATTTTTCTTTCCGCACTTCCAGAAGTCATTCCCTTAAAATCACACCAGAAAGACCACTGAATGAGCAAATAAAACAAGCAACAAAAGGGGCCTCCCCGATGGTACAGCGGTTAAGCGCTGCACTGTGGAGCTGTCAGCAGCGGCGACGCGAGTTCGACGCCCGGCCGGGGAGAATCCCACATGGCGCGGCAGACCTCTCCTGCCTCGCCCGCTGCTCCCCTCAGCAGTGTATTTCTGATCTGCCTGTTCTGTTCCCCGCTCTGGCTCTGGTGAACCCTCTCGCCGCCCCATGCCTCTGGCCTGTACCCCAGCTTGTATGTATAAATAAATAAATCTTTAAAAATAAATAAATAAAAATAAAAAAAAAAAACAAGCAACAATGGAAGTGTTAACCTCAAACCACCATTACCCATGCATTCAATTCACATTAACAATGCCACTTACGGTTTCCAATCAAAATCAAGATCACGACCCAAAATGACCAATGTTTTTTACTAGCAAAACTTTTTCTCAAGTATTTGTAAGCATTTTTATTATAATTGAAATCAGAATGGTACTGATATATATTGACCTGAAAAAACAACATGCTGTATTTTAATCACAAGGCTTATGGAGAATCTTACCTTTATACCTGTCAATCCAGTGGGCAACTGTACAATATCATATGCAAGGCTGGATTTTTCTGCCTCCACAAATGGATCAGAGAATGCGCGGCCATGGAATCTTTTAAATCCTTGGACTGTGTTCTTTGCATTGGAAATAACCTAAGAAAAAGAGTATCAGTTAAGGAATGAAAAAATTAAAAACTTAAAACACCTCAAAAAAATTCAACCACCTCAGATTAAATTTGCATCATTTTAACTCCACAGTTAAGATTCCTTCTGAAATAGTTTTCTTCAACACTAAACTCAGTCAGAATTATGCCTGCTTGCATGTGAAATGAGGGGTAAGAGTTTTTAAAACAGGTCACCCACTAAATGGAAATATCACAATTTATTTACTCATTTCCCTGCACTGACCAATCAGACTACTGGAAAGTCTAACTGCAAGTCTACGTTTGCTGTAAATACTACTCTGTCGGTATCAGAGGCAGGGATGGCACCAGAGTCCAGCCTGTTCTGCTTCTTCATGAAAACAGATTATTCATTACACTTACTAAAATTATTTTCTTAAATTTCTAATAAACATTTATAGGAAATGAGTTTTTACTTTAAAAAAATTACCGTTTGTTAATTCAGAAATTGTAGTGAAATACACAGGCAAGAAGAAAAAAAGACACAAGGCACACAAAGAAGAATGCAAAAAGATACTGACAGAGTAGTATTTACAGCAACAGTAGACTAGAAATAGACTGGTCAGTACTAGGGAAATGGGTAAATAAATTGTGATATATCCAGTCAGTGGGAGAGAATGTTTCAGGATGTTGGAAACAGGAGATATATAATAATAGTATGACCTCACTTTCTTTCTCTTGGGAAAAACAAGAAGATTTATATGCTTAAAAACAATACAAAGGTTACATATTAACAAACTAACAGTGGATAATGGTAGTATGGGTAACTTTGATTTCTGTATTTTCTAATTTCTCTAGAATATAGTTGGTTTTTTTAAATGTTAGCAAACACATGAAAAAACTCAAGAATAAACGTGTTTAAAATTATAGGCTCCTCTTTCTAAATCCAAGAATGAAGTACAACAAGCCTCTACAGGAAAAATTGTTGAGCTCCTCTGCATCAGCTATGTCAAAAGGCCCACACAAAAGTCCTTTTGTGAAACAATATGAGGCCTCCCAAGTTGGCTGCCAAGAAGAAACTCAGTATCATAATAACTACATCAACCTAGAAAACCAGGCAGTTATAGTAACTATTCACAATGAGAAGGTTTAAAATCAGGAAGAATTTATAGGAATTTTAAAGGAAAGATATTTCACAGCAGTTCTGTACTTGCTATCTACTGCCTCCTAAGATATCTTGAACTTACTGAAAATGAGATTACAAAACACCCCATTTAGTAAAAATCAGTTAGCCAACCATGATTTTCTAGGCTTATAAGTTTTAGCCCTTGCTCCACCCAGAAAGAGAGACAGTTATTCATTCAATATTTTGCGCCAGACTGAACCGTAGAAAGGTTACATAATTTAGTCAAGTACTTCATTTTACACTCAGGATAAAAGAACTGCTGAGGTTCTGATACTCTGGTCCCTCAGAAGCCAGCAAAGAACCCAGGTTTCTGACTTACAAATAAACTAGTGACCAGTTTATGTGCTACATTTCTTTAAGTGCTTCATTCCTTAAGTACACTTTCTAGTAGCTGCTTTCTCTCTAGTTAAAATAAGATAAATTCAGACACACCACTGAAGAAATTCTAAAAGACAAAGTTCTTCCAAGAGCCCCTTTCTCTCTTAAGCCAGGAAATTCTTCTCTTCCTCCTACTTTAATGTCTCCTTCTCTGGCTAAGTCACTCCCCGCCAGGTGGGCACCATCATGGGTTGGGATGAGGTATCATCAGTGGGGTGCCCAGGCACCAATGCCATACAGCCTCCCATAAGTGGCCTCACTCCAGGTGCAGGTCTTTCTGACATCATCCCAGGAGAAAGAGGGCCCATTACTGGCATCATGGGAGCGATTGCCATATGGGGTGCTGGCACCATATCAGGGTAGAGGACCCAGCAGACTGTGAGAAGATGGGATCACTGCCCCCACAGGAGGAGGAGCAGAGAATGGAGCAGGCGGAATCTTTCCTTGTTGAAATGCTGCAGTTGTTTTGTCAGTTAGCCTGCTCTTCCATCCATTTCTGACAGTAGTCTTTTATATTCTCTTTGTATTTCCTACCACTGCAGGACGTCCTTCTCACAAAGGGAGTCATGGGTTAGGTATGTACAGCAGCAGTCACAATAAAACTTGAGCATGTTGTTCTGCAGGCTGCTGGCCACCCCAGGGATTCGACCAGAATAAGTAAACAGTATCTTACTTAAATAGTATCTTGCTACGTAAAATATATCCTAGTAGTTTGCATCAAACATTGCATTATTCAAGTTATTTGTTTCTCACTCAAACACATAATTAAGGATCAGATCTGTCTCTCAGCTGTACACCTCGGGCCTACCATAATTGTCACTCAAACAGTTGCTGAACAGAACAGACAAACCTAAGAAATAATTGTTTAGAAAAAAGCAAAATGCTACCTGGCTTTTAGCTGCTGCTCCAATTGAACGATTCTTAGGACCAAAAGAAATGCAAGCCCTAGAAAACAAAACAAACATTTAAGCATCAAATTTATTTTTTTTATTTTTTATTGTGGTAATATTGGTTTACAAGACTATACCTGATTTGGAGGTACAGGTTCATACCTCCTCAGATGGCCGTTACCACACTAGCATAACCCTCTACCATAGTCCACTGAGTCCCCTTAAAGTTATTTTAAAATAAAGTTTTTTTATTTAAAAGCATCTAACTTTACTTCAACATTACATCCAAAACCACAGCAAGCAAGATTTCTGTGTCCTGGCTAAAAAAAGTCATATTTTATAGCCCACAGTATCTATTATGATTTGACCTTTCAATTGAGTAAAACTGTCCATAGCATGTCCACAACATGTGTATAGCCTCTTAGAATATCAGGAGTCCTGTCAATTTAGATATTGAAGCCCAAGTTTAATACATGAACATGTTTACAATATTACAAAAAGATGGACTAGCCAGTCTCCACCATCCTCAAAAATTCCTATAGTGTTCAAAATCCTTATATAAAATAATGTACCCTCAAATCAATACATCAATGAAATGTTTTCGACTCATGACAGCAAGACAAATGTACAAACTCTGAAGACAACTCTTGCCCTATGGTGTGAAATTGAGTAACTCCTTTTAGAACTACCTTCCTAGGACTCAGAATTTCTGACAAGAACTTCCTTCCCACTACTCAACACTTTCTTCCAAATTACTGATACATACCTGCTAGTTTGGTCTACTTGCTTACATTAGAAAATAAAACTGAAACCTGTTTAAAGGTCTAACTACTTTAAAACACTCCTAAAGCTTAGAAAGTAAGCTATAGTATAGTTGAGGCCCTTGCTATTGACTCCTAGATCTCCCCAGTTTTCATTCTAATTAATCCCTGTGGAACCCTGCCCAGTGTTCCCTTTACTCTCACTCTCACATATTTGTCACCTCACTTTCTAGTATCTGCTTTCTCTCATTAAAGTAAGATCAGATTCAGTCAGGGCCTCCCTGGTGGCGCAACAGGTCAAGCGCAGTGCTGCGGCGCAAGTTCCACGCCTGACCAGGGAGATTCCCACATGGTGCGGCAGACCTCTCCTGCCTCACCCACTGCTCCCCTCAGCAGTGTTTTTCAGTCGATCTGCCTGTTCTGCTCCCCACTCTGACTCCGGTGAACCCTCTTACCGCCCCACACCTCTGGGCTGCAACCCAGCTTGTATGCCAAAAAAAGAAAAAGATCAAATTCAGTCACACCACTTAAGAAACTCTGTAAGACAAAGTTCTTCCCAGAGTCCATTTGTCCCTCAAGCCAATAAAGTCTTCTCTTCCTCCTACTTTAATAATAATGACTGCGTAAACTGCGTAAGCATGCTATCTCATTTAATCCCCATAAGCAACCTATCTCATCCCCAATTTACAGTAGAGGAAACTATTGAGTCCAAATAGATGTTAACAAGTCTGCCATCCAACCGAAAGTGACAGAACTCTGAATCATCTCTCCATACTTTACACTAGCTTTGAACCTCTCTATCCTCCCTGGGCACCCTAGGCATTCCAATTTAACAGCATGAATAAGAATAAAGACTGTGGGCAGCAGCTCTCCTGCTGACCTGTGACTATTCAGGTGTTTCTCTTCACCAACCTTCTCCCTTCGTAAAGCAGCAGCTGATGCTCTGCTCCCCAGACTGTCCACCTCTTTTAACAAACCTGTCCCTTTCAGGGCAGCTCTTACTGCCTACTTGTGTCTATGCAAACATCCTTGACTTCCCTTCCCTTTTTATAATAAACCTGCCCTTCTGAATATTTAAAAAAAAAAAAAAGAATATTGCCTTGGCTCAAGTCTGACTACATTAGATGACAAATTATCTGAGGAGGAGATCATTACTTAAATAAACCTGAAAGGCCTATGCTGCTGGCAGAATGCTGGGTCTCTCTGTGCCTCAGGGGCCCTTTCCAAACAATAGTTAAGAACTTCCATGACCCAATCTCCCAGAATACTGCAGGAGGCTGTGCCCTGTATTAGAATGGCACAATCTGGGATTTCAGAAGATTTCTTCTGAACCCTCACCTCTGTGAACCTAAAATGTTGCTGAGATTATCCCCTTATGAAGCATATATGCGGGCCTCTCTGGTGGCACAAGGGTTACAGTCTCAATGCTGAGTTCTCTCCCCAGCCAGGGAGTTACCCACACAGCGCAGCAGACCTCTCCCGTCTCACCCATTGCTCCTGAGCAGTGTATTTCAGTAGATCCACCTGTTCTGCTCCGCACTCTTGTCTTCGGTGAATCCACTCCCCACTCTGTCTCTGGTGACTCCTCTCCCCACCCCATACACACACCACTGGCTTACACCCCAGTTCTTGTATGCATAAATTAATAAATATTTTTTTAAAAAGCATACATGTCATGCTCAATCTTCAAGAAAATAAATTCTAAAAACAGTCCTAAATACCATTTAAACGCCTCACCTATCACAGCCCATACATACTCCCCTTCAGAGGAAACTGCTTTCCATTTATGCTGGTTGATACAGTGACTACCATTCAATTGTCCTTTTTATTTTTTTTTATTTTTTTGTCTTTTTTTTTTTTTTAAGATTTATTCATTTATACATACAAGCTGGGGTACAGGCCAGAGGCATGGGACGGCAAGAGGGTTCACCAGAGACAGAGTGGAGAGCAGAATAGGCAGATCAGAAATACACTGCTGAGGGGAGCAGCGGGCGAGGCAGAAGTATGCCGCGCCATTTGGGATTCTCCCCGGCTGGGCCGGGCATCAAACTCGCATCATGTGCTGCCGACAGCTCCAGAGCGCAGCGCTCAACCGCTGTGCCACCAGGGAGGCCCCTCAATTGTCCTTTTTAAATGAAAGTAGTAGGTGTTTCAATTCCTCACAGGTAGATGATTTTAAAGATGGCTGACTAGATTTTAGAGACAGTTTTAAAGTTGAAGCAGAACTTCATAGTGTACCAGTCAGTACATTTTTGTATGAAACTCAGACCAGGGTTTCACTGGAGCTATAACAGCTAATATATTATTCATGATATGTCAGTCTCTGACATAAGCCCTTTAAAGTATATCAATAAATGTAATCTTTAAACCAGCTATGAGGTAGGTGCTGTAATTTTCCTCAGTTTAGAGAGATGAGCAAATTGAATTTCAGAGAGGTTAAGCAAGAGGGAGGTGACACAACTAGAAAAGCAGAAAAAGGATTTGGACAAACCCACACTAATTCGAGAGGCTGAGCTCTCTTACCGCACGTGTTCAAATCAATCAAACTGATGGCAAAGTGGAAAAAGCTTAAAAATTCTCCCTTTACTACAAAAGGTGGCCATTAAGAATGTTATTTAGACTGTAAAAACCATACAGATGATGTATTGATGATTTCCTGTGATATGGCAACAAGGAAGTTGGGAATATAAATCCTTTTTATTCTCAGAGTTAGTAATTGAGATGAAGGTTTGAAAATAAAGCTGCAGGAAAACAATGAACGATAAAATCTTTTAACTAAATTGGGACTGAACTATCAATGAGTTACAGAGTAGAAATTCAAATCTGGGAGTTTTTAGAAAGACATAGCTTTGTCAATCATTTGGCTTAGAGACTAAAAGGCCTATATAGGGTATGCAGAGTTAAGTTTGCCTTTGTGTGAACTAAAAATAAAAGTTTACACAAAGAAACCTAGTACTTAAATGTGAAGAAGTCCAAAAAGATTAAGATGACTATTAGGACCCTAGCTCAGTGATTTCTAATGTAAACTCCTTCTAGAAAATTAGAAAACAGAAAAGTATAAAGAAGATAAAACTTATCTGTAGTTCCACATCCATCCACTCCATAGGTGGCCATTTAGTTAACTGCTCCCATGCATTCCAAATATGCCAAGCCCTAAAATGAGCAGAAGCTATAAATCTTTCAATTTGTTTATCCTCAACATATATTCTGTTGTCTTCATAGCAGGAATTTGACATGGAACAAGCAAGTCAAGAAATTTAAAAGAAACATATCTAATACTTCTCTCTCCAGAAACTTCCAAAAATATGCCCAGTCTATGCAATCTCTACCCACAGAAAAAAACTTGTATTTCAATCAAGCAAATTAAGCTCCCTATGCCACAGCTTTAATTACTGAAATTTCATGTAACAGGCAATGTGCTAACATTCCATACTGAGACTCCCAAATACACTGAAAAAAACTATTTTATTGACCCAATTTTATAAATGAAGAATTGATTCAAGTCAAATTAATATGCCCAAAAATGTAGTAAGTACTGGAATTCAGGATTCGAAATCAGGACTATCAGACAATTCCCATACACATGCATAGCTCTCCGTACTGCCTGCCAAAACCACTACCTTCATCCCCACTTCTCTACCTCCGCTCAGACTGTCCCAGTCCTTTCCTATTCAAATCCAATTTGCTCAAGTCATACTCCAGCCTTTCCTCATTACTCCATGCCCCACTGATAAAACCTCTCCTCTGAAGTGGCTGTTTTACATGTGTACTTAATAATTTTGTCCATAAATGTACTGTTGAATCTCTACCTTCCACGTCCCATATATTCCAAGTCAGTGCTGCTAAAAATGTAAGTACCCAGACACCTGCTGCTTAACTGACATTTTTTGTCCATTTACAAATTACAAGTTGACATTACAAGAAGTTACTTCAAGATTCCTGTTCTAATTTCTAAATCCTAAAAATAAGCCAGGGAATAACATTACCCTCCGTTCCGTGTGTAAGACCGAATACTTAGGCACCGTCTAATAGAATATGAACAGTAGCAATAGGTGCCAATATCTAAAAGTTAGTTTCATGTTTTTAAGTGTGTATGCAAGTACTCTAGGATATTAGGACACCTACAACTTTAATTAATCTTCGTAAGAAAACGAGCTTTACTGAGAACACACAATAGTATTTAGACTATTACGAAAGAGATATAAGCAAAACTGGCCTGGCAATGATTACTATATTACAGAGTACCCTCTGGTCACTGTCTTACCACTGAACTATCAAGCATCCTACAAAGCTGCTATCAAACAGACCAAACAACTCATTCTTAAGATAGATGGAGTTCCTAAAGCACAACACATTCCTGAGTTAAGTAAAATTTACACCTTAAATAAAAACTACGTATTTGGTAAGCCATAAAAACAAACTTCTATTTATTTTACTGTACAAATATCTAATCCACTAATCAAGCATTAATTAAGATACCAAATGTATTAAACAGCAGTATTAGCAAATAATTGTGCACTAAGCAGTATTTACTATATGGCAGGAATAATTCTACAGAGTTCATAGTTTTAACTCATTATAACCCTCACACATTCCAGTGAAGTAGACATATAAATCACTTCTCTTCCTGATAACAATTAATCCCTTAAATTTTTGTAAAATATGCTGAAAATATGTACTGGAAATCAAAGCATGTATAGCCTTTGCCCTAGCTCTGTCGCATCTGGAAATTTCCCTAACAACAAAAAATACTAACAAATAGACATAAATAGAAAGGATTACTTGTTAAAGAACAATTTACAATATCAAAAAGTTAGAAATAACCTGTATCTGAAGAAAATGTTTTAGCCATATATGTGGATTATTACATATTTAAATTAAGGAGATGTCTAAAATGTAAGTCAAAGAACAGTTACAACATACAGTGTGATTCTATTTGCTTAAAAACACACACCACCCTAAGCTGTGTAAACTCCCCTCCCCCAATAGCTGTAGAAGTCTAGGAAAAGTTATGCTAAGATATAGAGCAAACAGCAAATATTGAGAGGGAAGAAACAATCTCATTTTTGCACTTTAGTATTTTTATTGTCACAGTAAACAAGTATTTCATCAAGTCAGACCAAAAAAAAAAAAAATTTCAATTTAAGAAACCCAATTAAGAACCTGACATAGGGGCCTCCCTGGTGGCGCAGTGGTTGAGCGCTGCGCTGTGGAGCTGTCGGCAGCAGCGATGCGGGTTCGATGCCCAGCCGGGGAGAATCCCACATGGTGCGGTGGACCTCTCCTGCCTCGCCCGCTGCTCCCCTCAGCAGTGTATTTCTGATCTGCCCGTTCTGCTCCCCACTCTGTCTCTGGTGAACCCTCTCGCCGCCCCATACCTCTGGCCTATACCCCAGCTTGTATAAATAAATCTTTAAAAAAAAAAAAAAAAGAACCTGACATAATGTTCCTTTAAGATTATTATTTCTACTAAATTTGAATACAAGGTTGAATGTTAGTTCTTGAAAACTACTTTCACAACTTCTGCAATCAGACATGAGGGGGAATAGTGTAAGCAGTCTGAAGCTGAAGCTTTAGCCAACAAACCAAGTTTACTTTGAATGCAAAAGATCCAACTCATCCTGCTGCTCTCCTTAAGGCTACACATTTATGTATGTACTTCACAGAAGACTTTTTTTTTTTGCACAAGTAAGGTATCAGATGTTAATCTTCCAGCAAACCAGAAACTACCCATACTTCCAGTTTTTGCTCTCATGAGGGCAGTTGAATTAAAAAACAATGCCATCTCCTCAGAGTAGTAATATATTGTTTTATTAGAAAGACCATGAAAATGATAACAAACAATTCATTCCCCAAATTATTTTCACAAGAAACTAATTTCTACCTACATATTGTTTATTTTGGAAAGCAGGGATCAATTAATTTCTGTAATGTTTAACAGTCAAATAGCATTTCTCCTCCAAATTATGTTTACTGAGGTAAGTTCACCTCTTGTATCTGCTCTGGTGAATAGCGTTTTTAATCCAAAGAAACTTTAAAGTTGCACCCTCTCTACTGTTAAAAATCCAACTAAATATAGACTATCTATCTTATTCCAACTAAAGCCTATGTTCAAAAATTGTCAACACACAGTTGTAATTTAAAGCTCCAGAGTTTATCTAAAAGCCACCCACACTTCTCTCCCATGCCACCACACCAGAGCAGGGTAACATCAACTCCCACATGAGCTAAATATTTTAATAACCTCCTTAGTATATAACCCTACTTCTCTAGTCCTTCTCAAGCAACTCAATTCTCAAAAAAAAGGGGAATCATATTTTTAAAATATAAACTGGGTAACCTACCTACTGCATCTAGATAAAAACACCCTTAACCACCATACCTAGATAAAAATTCTTAACATAATTTCCAAAGCCCTGACATATTCTAGTCCACCCTGCCTAACTCCTGTCCAGACTAATTTCACACCATTCTCTTAAGAGACTCAAGGTTAGCTATGACCCTTCTCAGTCTGCCAAGTGTGTCAAGGTCTCTTGCCTCCAGGTCTTCCTCATTCACTGCTGTTCCTTCTACCTCCACTAGCTCTTCCTGAGATCCACCAGGGGTCTGGTAAACTCCCAGTTAGCCTCCAGGTACCAAATTAAATCGTACTTCTTTAAGAGCATCTACCATCTCCACCCCACAATTTCAATTAGGTCCCCCAGTATTCTGTACTTTCCCAACGTGGTCTTTTCCTCATCCGATAATTAAGTATTTTTGTTAGGCATCTGGTTTTTTCCACTAGTCATGTCCATGTTGCATGACCTTGTTTATTTGTTCATCACAGTACCTCCAGTGATTAGTACAAGAACTGACATATTGGAAGTACTCAATTATCTGCTAAAATGAAGGCAGGCTAAATTTAGTGAGAAGGCCAGGGTATCTCAATAGGCTCCACAAAAAGTGAATCCAAAGTCTATCATATAATTTTAAATTAGGTACTTCCAACCCTCTAGATCTTATCCAACCCACCAGAAGTTATACTTAATTTCCACGCTCACACTAACACAATCACAGTCTATGTGTACCTGAAATCTGAATCTATTCTCCCATAACTACCAAAAAAAAAAAAAAAAGAAAAAAGAAAAAAGGGTCTCCCTGGTGGTGCAGCGGGTTAAAGCGCTGCGCTGTGGAGCTATAGGCAGTGGCAACAAGAGTTTGATGCCCAGCCGGGGAGACTCCCACATGGCGCAGCAGACCTCTTCTCACCTGCTGCTCCCCTCAGCCGTGTATTTCTGTCGATCTGCTTGTTCTGCTCCCCACTCTGTCTCCAGTGAACCCTTTCACCGCCCCACGCCTCTGGCCTGTACCCAGCTTGTATGCATGAATAAATCTTCCCAAAAAAAAAAAAAAAGAAAAAAATTCTTTCCACGCCCATATTCTACTTAGCCACAACTCCAACATAGAAATCTAAGTTAATCAAAATCATAGTTCCAGTTACTTGAATGTATAACACCTCTGTAAGTTCTTGAGGAATTAACAGAAAATATAGGGGGAAAGTAGAAGAAATCATTTAAAATATTTAAGTAGTATTTTCTTTTCACAACTACATCATGTAGCTGGTCATTCATCACTTTCTCTTTGAGGCAAACTTAACTGTAATCTGGGAAAATTGAATTTTTTTCAGAAACTACTCTTTCAGTTGCAAATAATGAAATTCATGGTGAAAATGTACCTGCTTTTGCCTAGAAGAAACATATGATAGAAGTATAATGATGTAAAGATAGGACAGGAACTCTGGTCATTCAATATTTGGTTCTCTACCCTTTAGAGCTAAATATCTTCAATTCTAGGCAGTAAGAGACCAAGTTACATGCCTAGCTTGTGCTCCAGCCTTTTCAAATTCCTTAAGTAACACTGTGTTTACAGATGAAGGCAGCTAGGATCCAAAGAGGAAGACAATAGCTAAATAACATTCATGCTTACTTAAAAACTTCAGTGCTTAAAAAAAATTCTCAGAATACACATTCCTGGAAATGTACACTTCGAAAGTATTAACTGTACAGTATGTAAATTTAATCTCAATAAAGACATTGAAAGCTTCAAACAAAATCGAAACAGGGATAAGAAATTACCGCTTGGGGCTCTGGGATTGGTTTTCAGGGGAAGCACCTGAACTAGGTCTGAAGTCACGGGCAGAACTTGACAAAACGAAGGGAAAGGTAAGTTTTAAAGATAGCAAGATCAGGCTCGTAGCAATCTGATTTGGCTAGCAAGCTGAAAGAAGCGTGACAAAAGTTCACTGTTGAAAACGGGCCATAGAACATAAGTCCTCCAACAGCCACACTAACAGCCAAGCAAATAGAAAACTTCCTAAAACTTTTTTTCCAAGAGCAAAACAATAGATTAAAAGGCATCTCTAAGTATTCAAAAAGTACACTCTAACCAAGGAAAGACCTTGGTGAGTCATGCTTTTTTAGAGTTGTGTCTATACCGGTACCATTAACTTACTATAGGAAGTAAAGTGAGCTCCTGAGTCATTCATTAACAATTGCGGCCAACACCCAGGTTGGAAGGTATTACAGTGAGAGTGGAACCCTGTTAAGGAATGGATGTGCACAAACGATAGCACAAAATGACCCAACGTAGTTCAATATACTGAAAAGACATGAAAAACCAAAGTTAATGCAAAGGTATCAAGAAGGCATCGTTTTTATTCCATCTTTTGCGGATCTGTGTCCGCGACATCCCACGGTCCATCCGGAGCCGCAGCCTCGGGTCTCTCGGCATCCACTCTTCAGGGCGCCGCCCCGCCCCCACTCACGTGGGACTCCCGCTGTACTACCGACCTGCCGCCGGCGGACGCGAGAAACCGATCAATTCAACTAACTTTTATTAAACGCCTGCTGTGTGCAAAGTTCAGAAGTCAGTGTTGGCTCCAGTACGACCTGGGTCAAGTCTTTGCCCTCTGAGAGTACCTGATCCATCCTACATCCAGGCCGGCTCTCCCCTCCTGCTCCCACCCGTGCCCTCCGCTGGTCTGAGCACCGGTTCACAGGCTCCGTTAAGCCGGCGGAGTACCGGGAAAAGGCCTCGCCCCTGGCGCACACCCCACACGGTGGGTCGTGGCAGTAAAGACCTGGCACCCAGAGGGAATCCCCTACCCAATGGGCCCTCGGGTCGGAACGGAGGTGACTCCCAAACCGCGTTCCCCAAGCCGCGAGGGTCGCAGACCTGGGCAAGCGCTACCTCCCCACCCCCCGTGCACGCGGCCGGCAGGGCCCACACTCACGGCGTGCAGCGGTCGCTGTACTCATTAGCGATGGTCTCGATGCCGCCGGCGCGGGCCACAGCGACGTAGCAGCTCTGAAAACCCAGGTCTATGCCCACCACCGACATGGCGCCGGCTACAGCTCGGGCTCGAGCCCGGGTCCGGCCGGCGAGACAGGACACGGACCCCGGCGGGGCTGGCGCGCGGAAAGCAGGCCGCGTGGGCCAGGGGATTTGGGCTTGTGGGGAACTGCGGGTGTCCGCGCGAGTGCCTGGAGCCTGGGAAGGAAAACCGCAGCTGAGGACTCTGCTCAGGCCGGCTCCGGCTCAGCGGCCGCAGAGGGGGCGCCGGTAGCGGGGGCGGAGAAGATCTCGAAAGATCTCGTTGCGACGAGATTAAAGGTGCAGCGCGAGAACTGCGACGAAGGAGAATGTTCTCGCGAGACCCAAGCTCGACCAGTTCTCCTTTTGAGATCCGGCCCCCAGGACGTGCCTACGTCACGTCCAGGCTCGAGAACCTGGGAACTGACATGGCCGCTAAAAGCTGATTGGGGGGCCAGCTGGCCAATTACGACTGCGCACAGAACCCGCCACCCCAGCTTCCTGCTGCTGCTAAAAGCAGCGGAGCGCTTCCCCTTCCTGGAGAAAATAGAGGAGTCGGCTTTAGGCAAAATACTTAGGAAGTGCCATAGGTCTATTTCCTCCTTGGTTCTTTATTTTAAAGAAACTTCCGGTGATGGGACCTCCTGCGCCCCATCTTATGCTCGCCGCCCAAATGGGAACTAATCGCCAAAGTTCTGGGGCCCCTATCTCTTTCCCTTCGGGGTAGGTTGAACGGCAAATGAGATGGCCGCCATTGGAACTCGGCCCTGAGCAAGGCCGTAGGTCGGACTGTGTCAAAGTCAAAAACAGCGCCCTCTGCAGCCAAGAGGAGGAATTCACTTTCAATCCACCGCGTTGTATTTTCGTTCAACCTTGCTCTCTGTTCTCTCAACTTCTCATATCCTTAGATTAGACTGAGATGCCTGCGTAACCTAAGACTTTCAGCTTTCGACATATTTCAAGCAACTGTCCTGAGCTAGATGCAAGGGACATAGATAGAGATCACATGCTACCTAGATCCTTATGAAGTTAAGGAATCTTAAACTTCAAGAACAGGGAGTTGCTGAGAATTACCGAGGGAAGGAATAACAAACTTGCAATAAGGAAGCAATTCCTCATAAGTATCTGCGTAAAGCGATCTCAGAAAAAAAGGAGCTGATTTTTTGTTCTTGTTCTGATTTCTTCAATATATTTGCTTTGTGATTTTTCAACAATGTATCTGTTTTCAACCCCACAAAATCTGAATCCACCACTTCAAGAGCTAAACAAGTTAACGAAATTCCAGTAGAGTGGCAGGTGTTACATACACAGAATGGTGGCAACTAGGAGTACTCAGTAAACAATAAACAGCTCCCAAGCTGGAAAAACCAGCAATAGACAGCTTTTCTAGGTGGAGACATACAAGAAGGGGAGTTGACATAGCAAACTCAGGGCAAGAATAATTAAATTGGAACACTTAGTAAAGTGAATAAGCAAATAAGAAAGTACATTGTCCCAAATTTGCTTTTCCTGTTACTACCTCCATCTTATAACAATGTCTAAAACCCAGATTATGGGCCTCCCTGTTGGTGCAAGGGGGTAAATCTCAGCACTATGAAGCTATCTGCAGCCACTGCAGCACTAGTTTGATCTCCAGCCAGGTAGCTGACCCACATGGTGCAGCAGACCTCTACTGTCTGGCCACTGCTCCCCTCAGCAGTGTATTTCAGTCAGTCTGCCCGTTCTGCTCCCCACTCTGTCTCTGGTGAATCCTCTCACACACACACCCCCCACACACACACCTCTGGCCTACACTCCAGGACTTTTACGCATAAAATACATTTTAAAATAAGTCCAGATTGTTTGCCTTTAAACTTTCAAATTACCACACAGTTCTCACTCTGGCATTACTAAACCTGTCTTTGTCTGCAAAGACAAGCAATGATGAAGCTGGTGTGCACTGTTACTGCTGCTGCAGCTGCTCTAGCTGTTGCTGCTTTTCACCATGGTCTTGTTGGGAAAAGCCACAGGTTCTTGTCCCACAAAGCAGTAAAAAGGAACCCACAAGCTTTTTAGACAAGTAAGCAGAGAGAAGTGAACTTTATTCAAGAAAGTACAGTTTATCTAAAGGAAGAAAGCAAGGACTTCCAGGTGCGCTGTACCTAGGAAGGGAAAAGAAGCCTTTGTGGGCCCATGTCTAGGGGATCTTTAAACTTTTTTTCTCTATTCTAAAACCTCATCATCCTACTTTGTGATTGTCTTGCTCTCGCAGTGGGCATACTCCTCCTCCCGGCAGATATGTCCATTTTCAGTTTCTCCTTTACCTCCCCTGTCCAAGATCGCTTAAAATTTACTGTCCTCATTAGCCCTTCTGGATTTCTATTTTTTTAAAGATTTATTTATTTATGCATACAAGAGCTGGGGTGCAGGCCAGAGGTGTTGGGGTGTGAGAGGATTCACCAGAGACAGAGTGGGGAGCAGAACAAGCAGACTGACTGAAATACACTGCTGAGGGGAGTAGCGGGTGAGACAGGAGAGGTCTGCTGCGCCATGTGGGTCAGCTCCTTGGCTAGATATAGAACTCCTGCTGCAGTGGCTGCTGATAGCATCTTAGTGCTGAGACTTAACCCCTTGCGTCACCAGGGAGGCCCAGCCCACCTGGATTTCTCTGCCCTTATCTCGGGAGGCTCACTAACCCTCCCGAAATCCCTGCCTGCACTGTCCCTGAAGCTGCCTACTTAACCATAACTTGCCCTAGGACTCAGTGAGTGCTGGAGTGCTGGAGAAGGTAGGGAGAACATGGGACCAGGAGGAAAGCTAAGCAAAGAAAAATCTTTGAAAAAAACAGCAGAGATCAACATGGACATCCGGGTTCACTGCAGCACTATTCACAGTATATTCACAGTAGCCAAAAGATGGAAACGACCCAGATGTCCATTAATGCATGTGTGAATAAAGGATGTTCAGAACAGACTAAACCAGCTCTAGCTTGTGCTGAAAACTCCATCTTACTGGATTTTTTTAATATTTATTTTTATTTACTTATGCATGCAAGAAATGGGGTGTAGGCCAGAGGTATGGGGATTTACCAGAGACAGAGTGGGGAGAAGAACAGACAGAGCTAGTGAAATACACTGCTGAGGAGAGCAACAGGCCAGACAGGAGAGGTCTGCTGAGCCATGTGGATTAACTGCCTGGCTGGGGATTGAACTCATGTTGCAGTGGCTGACAATAGCTTGATAGTGCTGAGACTTAACCCCTTGTGCCACCAGGGAGGCCCCATCTTACTGGATTTTTTGCTTTTAAAGACTACTGACTAAAAAGAACCAGATTCTAGGAAGGCATGGTCTTCACCCAAAATTGTGAAAAGATAATTTTATTTTCTTTTTCTTCTCTCCACAGTAAGCAAGGCCAGTTTGACTAAAAGCCAATGAACTCTGATGAATCTTAATTCTTGGAAAACAGCTTTTGCAATTCTATCCTTTCCTGCCACTTTTGTCCTTTCAAAAATCTTTTAACGAAGACCCCAGCAGGCTACAAAATGGCAATATGGGCTGTGACCTGAAACTGTGTTCTCTATTCTCAAATATTATTGTTTTATTTTAAAGTAGAGTTTTTCTGAGGGGACACATGAGTGGATTTTTTAAATATGGTATACACATATAAAGGAATATTATTGTACCCTTAAAAAGGAAAAGAATTCCACAATATGCTACAGCATGGATACTCTTGACAGCTTTATCCTAAATGAAAGAACCCAGACACAAAAGAAGTTTCGTGTGATTTTCATTTACATGCAGCAACTAGTATGGGCAAACTTGACAGAAAGTAGAATAGTGGATGCCAGGAACTTTGGGGGAGGGAGGAATAGAAAGTTATTGTTTAATAGGTAGAGATTCAGTTTGAGATGATGAAAAATTTCTAGAGATGGAGAGCTGTGATAGTTGTACAACAGTGGGGATGTGCTTAATACCATTGATTTGTACACACAAAAATGATTAAAATGGTAAATGGTATGTCTAACCACAAAGAAAAAAGTTTTTGTAAAAGAAATCAGGTTGACCTCAACCTACCTTTCTCTATCTCTTATTTTTCTATTGAGGGGGACACTGATAACAGCAAGGCCATATCTGCCTTAACTATGATGCAAAGTCCTATCTCCAGCTGTCTGCTCTGGGTTATTAAGCACTCAACAGAGCCAAGCATGTCCTCAGCTGATGTGCCCAATCTATAGGAAATATGACAACATCTGGATGACAACAATCTGTGTCTTGTTTCTTATGAGAAGTCCCCACCTTTAACTGAATTGACAAAAATTACATCCATATCTTTTTATATTCCAAATACCTACCTGCCCTTTTTGCCCGGGCAGACACTGTTTTCAGTTAAAAATACCATCCATCCTATCAAGCTTTTTAATAATTTCTCCTTTCAAAATACAACTACTCATCCTACTATAAATAGTTTCCTGGATCATCAACCTTATAGCTTAAGAGGCTATTTGGGGATATTTAAATAAATGAAGTCAGAAAAATTTATTTAGGAATGCTGAAGACTCTAAAATGACAAGTTTCCAAGAATCACAATTGTGAAAGTGCCAGATCTTTTCCCTCAGTGGAAAAGAAGATGGGAGCTGTTAAATACTTTTCCTTGCTACAATGATTAAACTTACTTCTTTGAGCCTCCCTGGTGGCCTAAGGGTTAGGTCTCAGTGCTACCACCACCATGGCCCACCATGACAGCCTGAGTTTGATCCCTGGCCAGGGAGCTTCCCACATGGTGCAGCAGACCCCTCCTGCCTCACCCACTGCTTCTCTCAGCAGTGTTTTTTTGTTTGTTTGTTTTTTTAAAGATTTATTTATACAAGCTGGGGTACAGGCCAGAGGCGTGGGGCAGTGAGAGGGTTCACCAGAGACAGAGTGGGCAGCAGAACAGGCAGATCAGAAATACACTGCTGAGGGGAGCAGCGGGCGAGGTAGGAGAGGTCTGCCGCACCATGTGGGATTCTCCCGGGCTGGGCGTCGAACTCGCATCACGTGCTGCCGACATCTCCACAGCGCAGCGCTCAACCACTGTGCCACCAGGGAGGCCCCATAAATAAAATCCTTTTAAAAAACATTTCCTTCTAAGCAACCAGAAACTTTTTTTTTAACTTACAGTGTTTATTTATTACTGCAAAAGCAGGGAGCACCCAGAGACCCACAAACTTGCATGCTTTAAAATAAAATGGAGTCCTGCCATCAAGACACATCAAGACAAAGGAAGCAAATTTTAGTGTGATAAATCTTTAATAGAATTAATGTGCATGAGAGAAACGGAGAGGAAGAAAGTTCCTAGTAAGAGTTTCCCAATAAAATGCCCAAAATTGCCCATTCCCTCATGGGCAGGTGATACCACATCAGCAAATGTCCAGCCAAACAAGGTCGGCCCCACAGGGGGCTGCTGAGGCCTGAACACTTGCCACAGGAAAAGGATTCTGAAGCAGGCCCCGGAAAGCGGGGACCACAACGAGATGATACCACATCAGTAACAACCTTTGTCAGCCTTCCTGTGTGTCCCTCACCCACATGTGTCCCTTCCAAGTGTCTCCTCCAAGCACCCCTGCCGGCAGCACCAGGGTGTAAATTGGGGCTGCAGGAGCAAGAGAACATCCTTTTATCCCACCTGCCTTCCATCTTATGTAGCTTCACCTGGCCATTCAGCTCCGCCCATAGTTCCCAGCAGGTAGTCCAAAGCAGCTGCCTGTAAGTGGGGACAGGGAAGAGGGTACCTCCCCTCGAGAGGTGGAGCTGTAACACACTCCGCCCACCAGAGACAAAGGTCCTCCGTTGGGTGATCGTGCTCTTCCCTACCAGGTGTCTGATGGAGCTGCTTCTGCTGTTCTTTACTTCACAAGAAAGATCAGATAATGATACTTTTCTGGCCACCCTGATACCACAGTAAGTGGAGCAGTGTCTTTCATTAAACCAATACTCTTCCTTATATTCCAAAACTCTAAAAAATCAATAATGTTGATAACTTCATCTCCAGCTTCTACAGTATGTGCCAGGCATTGTGCTGAGTGATTTGAATATCATAATTCCTTTAAACTTCCTAACAAACCCTACGCATAGGTGTTATTCTTCAGCTTTATAGCTGAGAAAACTGAGAACTGATGAAGTTAAATAACATGTTAAGGTCACACTGCTTTTAAAATCCCAACTTCAACCCTAGTCTCCTATGACTACACCACTTTCTTGAATCTCCTGTTTCTTGCCAAGGCTCACAAAAGGAAATTCAGGAAACAAAAAGAGTAAAGAGGAATAATTCAACTCGAGTCACTCACTGTTGACATTTTGGAATACTTTCAGTATTTTTGTTATATGTGACGGTTGAGTTTGTCTTTGCCTTTTTAAGCGTTAGGTTAAAACAGTCTTTCTCGGACTGTGTTTTACAGGGCAGAGTTCCCCAAGGTAGTATCTTGTTCATCTTACAATCTTACTATTTTAAAAGCTCTGAGAAATTTTATAGAAAGCCTTATATAGAAAAACTTGTATGAATGGTAAGTGTAAATATTTAAAAATATGGTTAAGGAGTAATAAAGCGCCCCCACAGCATGTTTCTAATCATAATGCTCTTGTGATATAAATAATACCATCACAGATCACTTCTAACTCCAAACTGGCAATAATCCTAACGTTCTTTCTCACTTTGTCTGTTTAACTGCTCACATAGTCACACTGTGATCTCACTCTGAGGTACTTTCCTAAAGCCCCACTTTTGTCCTTATTCGGGCCGATCATACTTATGCAAGTGTTTGGCACTATCATTAGCAGTACCAGCCCTTTCCCTCTTCAAAATCTCAAAACGGGGTCTCCCTGGTGGTGCAGGGGTTAAAAACACAGTGTTATCAAGCTCTCTCCAGCCACTGCAGCATGAGTTCAATCCCCAGCCAGGGAGCGGACCCACATGGCGCAGCAAACCTCTCCTGTCTTGCCTGCTGCTCCCCTTAGCAGTGTATTTCATGCAGATCCACCTGTTCTGCTCCCCACTCTGTCTGGTGAATCCTTTCATCACCACCCCCTCTGCATCTTTGGCCTATACCCCAGTTCTTACATGCATACATAAATCTTTTAAAAATAGCAATTAAATAATTTCAAAATGCTGGGTGAACTTTGCACAGCTTTTTCCAGGCCATACAAACTGACACGATCATGAAAATGTAAGGGGCCCTTTCACCTAGGCCTCTTGACCACCAATAATTTTCCTGGTCTGACTCACAAAGTCCTGATCCCCCAGCTCCACCCTCTCCTCCACCAGGCCTAGGCTCAGCCTTCTTCCACTTCTAGCAGCTGACATTCCAGCTCCACCCCAGAGTCCTGCCTGTTGCTCTGGTCTGCAGAGAGCAGAAATGTGACTCTGACCTGTTCAGCCCAGCTCTGCTCCGACTTGCCCCTTTACTCAGAATCAAGCACCACCCCCAGGGAGTTATCCTGCCTTAGTAGCAGCTATCCATGTCCTTTCTACAAACCACAAAACTTTTTTCCCAATCCTTCATTTTAACTATTAAATTCATAAGAACGCAATGTAATCTGTGCCAGTTTCCCTTCAACTAAATATACCTCATTTGTCTCGGGACAGAAAACTCATTGCTTCCGGCTCTAAAGCTCAAAAACAGTCATTTTAAGAGGATCTGTGGCCTCTGATGATAATTCATTTTTCAGTTTTCCTCATTAAAGAGGGATCTTGGGCATATGTATTTGTAATTTAATAAAGAATCAGTGTTACTATGAGTAAGTTCATGTGGCATTCTGCCCGTTCATTGCTTCACAACCAGAGGAGGACCATTTATTTTCTTGTTGACAAGTCATTAATGTTCAAATGCAATATGAGTTCAAAATCTAAATATATCACAGATGATTACAATTTGACACATGAGTTCAGAGGAGAGTGACTAACATATTTTCCTGGCAGTGGCACAGGAATTCGCCCATATGACCAAAGCCAGCAGCAGCAGCAGCAGGCTAAAATCAGAGAGGAGATGACTTGAGTTCAGAGTTCTCTCTTATAGCTTCAGAGTTTCTCTTACAGCCAAGAAAAAGAGAAGCCTGGAAAAGGTGACCAAAAAAAGAGGTTCTACGGGAGAGACAGCGAAACAAATGGCACAGAAAGAAATTTACGTAGGATTGAGATGCTTCAAAAGAATGAGGTGCTCAGCAGAGAATAGTTAAGGGCCTCCCTGGTGGCACAAGGGGTTAAGTCTCTGCACTATCAAGCTAACAACAGCCACAGCAGCATGAAGTTCAATTCCCAGCCAGGGAGCTAACTCACATGGCGCAGCAGACCTCTCCTGACTCGCCTGCTGCTCCCCTCAGCAGTGTATTACAGTCAATTCTCCTTTTCTGCTCCCCACTGTGTCTCTGGTGAATCCTCTCACACACACACCCCACACCTCTGGCCTACAGCCCAGCTCTTGGATGCATAAATAAATCTTTAAAAAAAAAAAAGAATTTAAAGAAGTGAGGTTAATAATCACTCAACCTTGAGTGACTGAACAGTCTTTAAGAAGACAGTTTAGGAGCCTCCCTGGTGGCGCAGCTGGTTAAGCACTGCGCTGTAGAGCTGTCTGCAGTGGCGGGTGGGGAGATTCCCACAAGGCGCAGCAGACCTCTCCTGCCTCACCCGCTGCTCCCCTCAGCAGTGTGTTTCCATCAGTCTGCCTGTTCTGTTCCCCATTCTGTCTCTGGTGAACTCTCTCGCTGCCCCACACCTCTGGCCTGTACCCCAGCTTGTATGCATAAATAAGTAAATCTTTAAAAAATAATAAGACAATTTAGTCCATTCAATGTGAGTATATATTTTATGCTATTTGAAGAAAGAGAAGTGACCCTAAAGATTCCAGCAGTGTCCTCACTGAGTTCAGCAGTCAGGGCCAATGAGGAGAGCTTGGGAAATCACAAATTGAAAGTAGCCAGGAAAGAGTAACATTCAGCTCTGGCAAGTTTACCTTAACCAGGAATGAGATGGGGTCCAGGGGCCCAGGAAGGCCCCAGACATACTAAAAGTTTCCATTTGATTCCATATTCCTCTTCTCTGCTTTACTCTCTCCTTTCTCCCTCTACTCCCTTACCCTCTTCTCTCCCCTCTCGTCACTCTCCTTCCATCACCCTACACACGCATGCGCAGACACATACACACACACACACACACACACACACACACACACACACTCTCTCTCTCTCTCTCTCTCTCTCTCTCTCTCTCTCTCACACAAGACAGAGGCAGAAATTGGAGTGATGTGGTCACAAGTCAAAGAATGTCAGCAGCCACCAGAAGATTAAAGAGACAGGAACAGATTTTTCCCCAAGGCCTCTGGAGAGGACAGGATTCACTTGGGGTCCTTGGGTTCACTCTGGGAAAGCTTTCACCAGGGCTCCCTTCAGCAGCACGCAGTGAATTTCCCAAGCAAGTTTCTCCACAAACTGAGACGTTAGTTCCATCCAAAAGGGCAGGTTTATTATAAAAGGGAGAGAAGACTAAAGGACACTTGCATAGACAAAAGGGACAGAAAGAGCTGCCCCGAAGGGGACAGATTTGCTGAGAGAGGCCTGCATTGTTGCAGGCGGGCGACCCTGAGGAGAGCTGCCTCTGCTGAGGGAGGTCAGTGCAGAGAAGCCCCAACATGGTGCAGGTCATGGGCGGCAGGAAGGACGCTGCCCTGAGGAGGGACAAGAGTGGCAAAAAGAAGCACCTGCATAGTCACAGGTGGGCAGAAGGACTGCTGCCCCATGCCAGTGCAGAGATTGCACTGAGACAGTCCTCTTCTCTTTAGGAAGGGCTCAATGCTTCATGTGGAGCTGTTGATTTTGAATAACTCTAGAATTTTAAAGGGCCCTCAATCTCCATACCTTTACCTCAGGCCTGCACTCCTGACACTCCCTACAGCAGTCTGATACCTGCTTGGGTCTTGTGCTTTGTGATATGGGCATTGGCACTTAAGGATCTTAGTCCCAATAGCTGAGTTAATGGCTATGTTAACCCCTTCTACCCCCAACTCCAGCTCTTGGCTTTGCGTGCACCAGATTTCTGATCTTGTGGCGCCTCCTTTCCAGTTTTTCTATCCTTATCCTCCAACATTAGGAGTGTAAATTTCTGTGATTTGAAGTGACCCCTGTCACCTAGGTGCCATCTGAGCTACAATTTTTTTAAAGATTTATTTATTTATGCATACAAGCTGGGGTACAGGCCAGAGGCAAGGGGCGGTAAGAGGATTCACCAGAGACAGAGTGGGAAGTGGAAGAGGCAGATCAACGGAAATACACTGCTGAGGGGAGCAGCAGGTGAGGCAAGAGAGGTCTGCTGCGCCATGTGGGAATCTCCCTGGCCGGGAGTCAAACTCACATCATTGCTGTCGACAGCTCCACAGCACAGCACTTAACCGCTGCGCCACCAGGGAGGCCCCTGGGATACAATTGTATTTTTTTTAATTTTTCTTTTAATCACTGAAGATTTTTTTCCCCAAAGATTTATTTATTTATGCATACAAGCTGGGGTACAGGCCAGAGGCGTGGGGCAGCTAGAGGGTTCACCAGAGACAGAGTGGGGAGCAGAACGGGCAGATCGATGGAAATACACTGCTAAGGGGACCAGCGGGCGAGGCAGGAGAGGTCTGCTGCGCCATGTGGGAATCTCCCTGGCTGGGCATCGAACTCGCGTCGCTGCTGCCGACAGCTCCACAGCGCAGTTTGCTCCGCCACCGGGGAGGCCCTGGGTTACAATTTTAAATGGGTGGGGCAAGTACCACCAAGATTTTGCCAATAGCAGCCTGTTTAAATAAGCTGTGATCACAGTAAATGCAACTAGCTGCACATTGGAATCCTGACCCTTCACAGGATGGAATCTCTGTGCCGTCTGCCTATCTGCCATTGGGTTGGTAAAATGGAAAAGGGAAGAGTTTCTAAACCCTTAGTTATTCTTCAGACACTAAGATTTCTAGCCTATATTTGCCTGTTGGTCACTAGCTAGTGCAAGGAGCCAAATTTCCCTGGAGCCATATTACAATGGGCTGTTTTCTGGCCATATTGGTTCATTTACCTCCAGGCTTCACAGTTCTTGAGGAACAGGAGCAGAGACTTCTGTGACTTCTAGTTCGCCTTAAGCTAAATGTGCCCTTGATTTAAAATGGGAAGGCAGCAAGTACCTTGGGGAAAAAAAATTGAGTAAACATGAGTAACTTGAAATCTAAAGGCTCTTAACATTTTTCATTTCAAATCAGAACATTCAGAATGAAGAGAGAGCGGGGCAATTTTTCTGAGGAAGGAAACATGGGCTATCACGTGTGACTCCTTGAACTGGAGAGGTCTAGAAAGGAGGTTCCTGGCATTGTTCCAGTATCATCAGTACAGCGCTGCTATTTAATTATGAACAAAGCTGTGTGTCTTCTGCTTTAAGGAAATGTTGTCAAAGTTAGTTCCACTGGAAGTAAATGATGTAAGTCTGCCCACTGTGAAGCTATTTTCTTTATCTGCCCAGTGCCCTATGTCTTCACCACTCTGACAACAGCAGTGGACTAGCCCCAGGCTGAGTCACTCGCAGCACCTCCCCCTTCTGGGCCACAGTGATTGAACCAGAGATGGGCAGATAAGCATATGACAAATACATGGCTCTTTTCTCAGAAATGTGTCTCTTCCAACCACTGGGGAATCTTCTTTCTCTCTTCTCTGTCTTGACAAGTTCACTTTACCTGGAAAACTGAGATGGTTAGGAAATTCCCCCTACCTTTTTATATTCTAGCTTAATGCAAAGAATTACTCTTCCTAGTGTGACTTAGATAAAACTTACAACCTCCTTGTTAACCTATGAGAAAGCCAGACACGCTGTCTCTCAATTCTCATTCTTTGTCTCCTAAATGATTGTCTGAACTGTCTATCCCCATTACGAAAACAATTCTGTAAAATCACCCCACCTATAATTCATTTACTCCCCCAAAAAAATCTCAGATGAAACCACCCTGTTGAGACTGCGATTTTCAGATCTGTCATGCTGTTCCTACTGCAGTTACATAAAATAAAGCAATTTCCTTATTTGTTTTGTTTTTGTCTTTGACAGCTGTGGAATCATAAGGCTGCATTGCAATGTCACAATATTCTTATTCCCAACTATAAGAGAGGTGTGAGGGGCTAAGATCACTGCTAAGACATAAGTAGGATTTGCTTGTGTTGGCAAAAGGTATCACATCCCTGATTCTGGGTCTCGGTGCCCAGAGTTCCCCTGCTCTGGCATCTAATAGTTCTACCCGTTAAGTCCCCTTTTTATACAAGGGCTACTTAAAAAAAAAATTTTTTTTTTAAAGATTTATTTATTTTTGCATACAAGCTGGGGTACAGACCAGAGGTGTGGGGCAGTGAGAGGGTTCACCAGAAACAGAGTGGGGAGCAGAACAGGCAGATCGACAGAAACACATTGCTGAGGGGAGCAGCGGGTGAGGCAGGAGAGGTCTGTCGTGCCATGTGGGAATCTCCCTGGCCGGGCATTGAACTATCGCCACTGCTGACAGCACCACCGGGGAGGCCCAGCTACTTTTTTTTTTTTTTAAAGATTTATTTATTTAGGCATACAAGAGCTGGGGTGTTGGTCAGAAGTGTGGGGGTGGTGGTGAAAGGATTCACCAGAGACAGAGTGGGGAGCAGAACAGGCAGATGGACTGAAGTACACTGCTGAGGGGAGCAGCGGGACCAGACAGGAGAGGTCTGCTGCGCCATGTGGGAAGCTCTCTGGAGGGGGATCCAATTCTTGCTGCAGTGGCTGCGATAGCTTCACAGTGCTACTGAGACTTAACCCCTTGCACCACCTGGGAGGCCCAGGCCTACTTTTTTTAAATGACAAGTAAATATTATGTATATTTTAGATAACTTACAATTTTTACTTATAAGAAAAGTGAGCAGGATTTTTAAATCCTCCCACAAAGGACATATCAAGTGCAAATGACTTACCAGATAAATTCTTTTATTAAAAAGATTTATTTACTTATGCTTAAAAGCTGGGGTACAGACCAGAGGTGTGGGGTGGTGAGAGGATCCACCAGAGACAGAGTGGGGAGCAGAACAGGCAGACCAACGGAAATACACTGCTGAGGGGGGCAGCGGGCGAGGCAGGAGAGGTCTGCCATGCCATGTGGGAATCTCCCCCGCCAGGCATCAAACTCGTGTAGCCGCTGCCACTGCTGCAGCCACTGCTGACAGTTCCACCGCCCAGGAGGCCCAACTTAGCAGATAACTTCTGTCAGACTTTCTCACAGAGCATTTTCAGGGTTTTTTTTAAATGCACAACAACAAAGACTGTCTTTAATTTATTTTGTGGTTCTACTTGCATTCAGCACTTGCTCTTGAGTGTGTTTCTTGGCCTCCTGCACCTCAACACAAGTTCCTTGTATCATTTCAAGTAGCTACAATGGTTATTTTGATGTTGTTTTCTATCACTTAAAACCTGACGAGGGGCCTCCCTGGTGGTACAGGGGTTAAAGACACAGTGCTATCAAGCTATCACCAGCCAGTGCAACATGAGATCAATCCTTGGCCAGGGAGCTAAGCCACATGGCGCAGCAGACCTCTCCTGTCTGACTCTCTGCTCCCCTCAGCAATGTGTTTCAGTAGATCTGCCTGTTCCACTCCCCACTCTTATTTATGCACCAGAGGGGTGCATAAACAAATAAATCTTATCTAAACTGGGCAAGATTCCCAAACGCTGGTAATACTTGCGTATTTGCAGCAAATCTTAATAATATTCAGAGTTAAATCTAATTTTGCCAAGTTCTCTATATTGAACCTAAACAGGTGCTCTACAAAGTCCTCTAACAAGAAAGGCAAGCTTCCCAATCCTGCAGTGCTCTCAGGCTCTATCTGCTTTCTGTGGAGAGGATTATTTTGCCATCCTTATTCATAAAACAAAACATAATTACTATTTTCTTTTTGGTTTACACACCACATAAACTGAATCTTGCTGTTCTTGCTGCTTATTGTTGATTTCATAATCATAAACTTAACTCTGCAACCCAGCTAAACCTGGAGGGGGATAAGGAAGATATGGAGCCCAAAGAACTACAGGGAAAGAATAAAGATTACAGGACATTTCAAGCAGATGGGAGTGAAGGAGTGCATCCTGCGCTACAGAAGAAACAGTCTGGTGGCTAAGATAAAACACAAATCAAATGTATTAGATTTGTCCATGGTCAGCACGATGATCTTCTTATCTTCTTGCTGGTCTTGCCATTCCTGACCACAAAGCGCTCCACAGCTGCCACAACAGGCAACGCCCTCCTCACCTTGCCAGACACCACAAGCTTGCTTGGTCTTGGCAGTGAAGGCAAAAACTGGGGCCATTTGTGTTGGGTCCTGCATTTGCCATGGATAAGATTCCAGGACCTTATGCTTCAGGATGACATTCTCCTCATCAATTTTTTCCCCCATAGATGGACTTGACACCAGTACCATTATGGCATGTGACATCACCACCCTGACACATAAATCCTGGGATAATCCTGTGAAAGCAGGAACCTTTACAAGCAAGCTCTTTCTCCCCAGTGCTCAGAGCACAAAAGTTTTCTGCTGTCTTTGCAATTTTATCTGCAAATAACCCCAAGGAAATCCAGTCCAAGGGCTCCCGGTCAACAGTGTTGTGGAAGAACACCCTGGGGTTCACCAGGCTGCATGACCGGGATGTGGGAGGTCTGGCAGCGGAGAGGACCGCAAACTGGAATAAAGTCAGGCTCCACATGACAGATAGGGTGCACGGGAGGGGATGGGCAGCCAGAAAAGTTGATAAATGAGGATATGTCTGGAAGAAATATTAGCGCTTCATTCCAAATTTCACATACACCTTAATAAAACATTCTTCATATATTTGCCTTGGTGGTTAAAATGTTTGCATTTCGAAATCAAAACCACTATGAGATACCACCTCACACCTGTGAGGATGGCACACATTAAAAATACAGGCACTGTTCACAATAGCAAAGGTATGGAAGCAACCCAGATGTCCAAAAATAGATGATTGGATCCAGAAGATGTGGTACATATACACAATGGAATACTATTCAGCATGGAAAGAAGATAAACACATGCAATTTGCAGCGACATGGATGGAATTAGAGGGGATCATACTCAGTGAAATAAGCCAGAAAGAAAGAGAAAA
>PVIJ01006498.1:0-91604 GCA_004024925.1 Scalopus aquaticus | reverse complement strand
ATCCTTCTTTGATGCAAATGAGAAGTATTTTATGACTTACTACCTGAAGAAGTGAATACATTTGTCCAAGATCCAGAGGGATGTTTTATATACCTCCTTTCATTGCCATTTCCCATGCCTTAGGTTGCATGATTTGCTGAGAAATTATTTCTCTTCCCCAGTGTTAATGTGATCATATATTTCAATGGAAAATATGATTTAGATTCTGGAACCACCTTGTCATCCCATCATGCTAAGCACTCATTCCAGATATTAACATAGAACCAGTAGGTTCAAAGCACTAAGCGCAGAAAGTTGCAATGTTTTGGTAGTTAGGATTCAAAGATGCAGCGCTCAACATTACAACCATTTCAAAGAGTGTGCTATGCCATGCAGAAGTTGACTTCTCATTTCAAGAATTGAACAAGAAGAGTATTTGTCCAGAATGTTTATTTACCTGAAAGGTAAAGAACCTGTCCATCACTTGGTTTTGCAGTTATTTATCATTGGAAGATTGCCCATTCATCCAAGTCCTCTTCCACATGGACTAAGTGTGAGAGGGGTCACAGTGAAGACAAGAATGCTTGCCAAGCACAGCTTGGGAAAACGGTGGCCCCGTTCACTAACATCACTGTGAAGCCACGAGTGCCTTCTTGGCACAGATAACCATGAACTCACATGCTAATGATTCCGTGACATTTATCAATTTAATCCAAAGTTTCATGAAATCTAATAGACAGTCTAGATGACTACTTGGTGTAACAATGCATTCAACTTGATTCAAAAGACAAAGCCCTTAATGATCTCAGATGGTTATATTGATTCAACTGACTTGAGAAGCAATCTTAAATGTGTACTTTTCCAAAAAATAATTTAAGTGGCAATCATGTATCTCCCTTTTATACATGAAATCACTGTTTCTAATTTTTGTAATAAAGAGTATCCTAAAACTCTTACACCTTTTAGGAAAAAGCCATTATGGAGCTATACTTTGCTCAGGAGCCTTATTTTTGCTAGTTACATCTGTAACACATTAAGAGACAGCCAAGGTTCTGGTTTCCCTATTCCCTGGTCAATTACTATCTTTTGGAGGTCAAGAAGATGTGCAGATGAGACACGGATGGAAAATGTGCGGCCATCCATTACAGAGGAGTCTGTCCACAAGGTCCCACATGGAACTCCTAGTCCTAGGAAGTTGGCTTGCTCTCGGGAAGCCAGAGGGTTTCATATTTTTTTCCCAGGAAAGGCAGGACAAAACATCCCAAATGAGTTCATTTTCTTGGATCTCACCATTTCTTGCATAGCCTTTGAAGGACAATAGAACAACACTCCAGAGCAGGAAACAGCTCTCACATGTTGGGGCAGTGGTATTTTCCAAGAAGGACCACAAGAATATCTGTCATCCGACACAACATGGCCGAGTCTCCCCTCTCGTGGAGATGTGCAGTCTAGGCACCCCCCCCTTGAGTCTGGGGGATCCATAACTTGCCTGCCATCAATAGAATGAGATGGAAATGATGTCACATGTCTCTAAGGGACTGCTATCCCAGCCATGCAACAGCAGCTGGGGCACTTGTTTCTGGAGCACTGGCTGCCTCCTAAGAAGTATTGGGCTGTGAGGAAGCCCAGACTACACCGCAAGTCCAGCCATAAGCACTCCAGTTGACACTTCCAGCTAACGTCCCAACTTACAGCTGTCATCCATTGCCAGGATGTGAATAAAGACATCTCAAAATGATTCAAATCCATGACTATCAAATTACCCCAGTGGATGAGTTTCATTATCTGAGTCCCTAGCAGATATCACAGAGAAGGGACAAACCACTCCCTCTGGCCCTATCCCAACACACAACCAATAGAATCCAAACTTTTTTTTTAACCATTAAATTCTGGGATAATTTGTTACACAGTAGCAGTGAGCAGAATACACCTGGACATCCACACCAGACGCTTAGGGAAGAAAATGACCAAGAACAAGCAGATTGGAGTCTAGAGTCCTGATCTGGTACTTGTGAAATGAAACATCATGTGAACTTTCCTGTTCCTCATTATGAAACCCGCAAATCCCATCAATGCCTCTGCCTAAACCTTGACCTTCACTCTTGTTAGTGCAATTGCAAGGACTGAGCTCATTCTAACAGATACTCTGCAGTTACTCAGCTTCATAGGAGGTCTTTACCCCTAACCCTTGCCCAGCTGATTATCAGATTATATGGATCTTCTCCTAACTGGCAACCAAGAATATCTGCACTCTAGTTTTGTATCAGAAAATTAAACACAAATTCTCAGTTGCATAGTCCTTACAAAACTCCTGGCTGTAAGAAACAAACTTTGTAGAGATTTGCCTAGAGGAGAGTTTTTATTTTGAGCAACTAGTCTATTTTATTTTCATTAAAGGCCTACAAACTCTAAAATGGAATGTGTTCTCTTTGCTTTGGCCAAGCAGAGGAAATTTAGTGCCAAATTTATGGCCCACTCCTCGGAACTGTACAGATGGACTTCTGTGTGCTAGCTAATCTGACTTGGATTTACTCTTTTCTTCACATTATTTTCCCTTTTTAAAGTTTGTGTCAATTATAGGTTTAATCCCTTTGCAACACACAACATGTAGGAAGCCATTTCTAAGGCTTTGGTCTAGAATAGGCAATATATGAATAAGATAGTGAGAAAGATTTCGCTCCACCCTCTGCCAAATCAATGAACATGTTTATAAAACATCATCAAACATTCATCTGACTTAGCCTCAAGTCCAGAAATAAACAGCATATTTTATGAGAATATATAATTTGCCAAAACACATATGTTCACATTACCCTGAGTTGAACAGCACTGTTTAAATGGGACGTTCAGCTCTGGCATGAATAAATGAAAACCAGGCTTTTTTTTTTTGGTTCTGGTTTACTTACTTATTTCTAGAGTCACAAAGTTTCATATATATTTTCTTCTTTTTCCTACATAGAGAATTGAAATGGTTGATACTTCTGTGATTATTTTCCAAAAAGTTAGTGTCCAAATGATTTTTCAGTGAGATAAGGGGACATGTAGATGTGACCTATTTATTCTTTAGGTATAAGTTCTGTCCTTTCAAGTGAGTTCTACAGTAGATGGAAATCGTGTGGAAAAGTATTACATGACTGTGACAACTTTATCTCATTTTTCCTTAAAGAGAGAAAGGTTATAATCGTATTTCAAAAAGGAGACATAGAACCCCAAAATAATGGATTTTAAAAGTGCCTTAGTTCATCTAGTTCAGAAAATAACTTTGAGAATAAAATTCCCTTTAAAAAGATGAACCTATGTCATATGAATCCCTCACATATGAACTGGGTGAAAACTTCTTATTAAAGCAGGAGGGGAACTAGAACTCACTGTCTCAGCCTGTCCTTCTATGCCTTGTGGCTCCATTCTTTGTGACTTAGATACTCTTTTTGGAATACAAGATGTCAAAAGAAGAAGGTTCAAAAGTCATTCATCTCAAGAGAATTGGAAGACAAGCCAAATACTAGAAGAAATATTTGCAAAAGACATAACTGGTCAAGGACTCAGGCAACATATCCAAAGAACTTTTAAAATTCAACAGTTAGAAAATGAAGAACACAATTTGAAAACAGACAAAAGACCTAAATAGACACCTCACAAAGAAATATACAAATGGCAAATAACCAAATGTCATTAGAGAATTTCAAATTAAACAACAATGAAATACCACTGCATACTTATTAGAATGGCTAAAATCTAGAATACTGACAACATCAAATGCTGACAAGGATATAGAGAAACAAGAGAGCTATTTCTTGCCAGTATGAATGAGAAAGGATACCACCATTTTCAAAGACAGTTCTTAGAAAACTAAAAATACTCTTTCAATATGACCCAACAGTCATATTCCTTGGTATTTACCCAAATGAGTTGAAAATGTCCACACAAAGACCTGAACATGGGACACTTACATGTGCTGTTATGCACGATCACCAAAACATGGAAGCAAACAAGATGTCCTACAGTAGGTGAATGGATACATGAACCGTGGCAAACCAGACAAGGGAGTATTACTCAGAGCTAAAAAGAAAGGATTTATTAATGCATGAAAAGACATGGAAGAATCTTAAATGTATATTACTAAGTGCAAGAAGTCAATCTGAAAAGGCTGTATCCTGCATGATTCCAGCCAACATTCTAAAAAAGGCAAAATTAATAAGACAGCAAGAAAGTTCACTTCCAGGGATTAGGGAGGGAAATGAGATAAAGAGGCAGAACACTGAGGATTTTCAGGATAGTGAAATCATTCTGTATGAGACCATCATGATGGATACACATCATTATCCATTCATCAAAACCCAGAGAATGAACCAGGCCAAGAGTGAGCCCTCAGCCACCCATGGACTTTAGATGGTGACTGGTGTGTGGCTGCCAGTCCATCATGCTCCACTCTGGTGTGGGATTTTAGTAGTTGGGAAATTTTGCATTTGGGGAAAGGTGGGGGCAGGTGGGAATCTCTGTGCCTTTCTCTCAACTTTGCTGTGAACAAATCTGCTCTAAAATAATTTTTTTAAAAAGCAAACAAATAAATAAATGTTTTAATGTATCCCCCTTTCCCCCCCTGCTGACACACTTCAGTTATTTTACTTGTTGGGAGAGAGGAACCAAAACGAGTAGTCGGTAGGGCTGAGGGGGTGGGGGCATCAGGTATGGAGCACGGCTGGACTTTCCCAGGATGCTCTGTGGGTAAATAAGAGGCGGTGCTCGAACTAGCACTGTCCCAGGACTCCTCACTCCTGGCCCAGACTGGAATCTACTCCAAGAATTTCCTAACTTCAAGATTCATGAGAAACTGTAAATAACTGCCAACACTTTCACCTCCAGAGATATTCGAGAAAATTAATAACTCCTGGAGTGATTTAGAGGTGATGCAGCTTTTCAAAACAGGGTGCAAGATGGGGTATGGAAAGGAAGGGGAGCAGAGCACACAGCACCTCCTAAGAGCCCCCTGAATGAAAAGCTTCCGCCAAAATGTTAACCATGATTCCTTTTGCATAGTGCAATCAGGATTCCTGGTGCCATTAGTTTTCGTGTTGCTTTTCTGCACTTTCCAAGTTCTCTGCCTTGGGCTTGTATTACTTTTGTAATTTGTGAAGGGAAATGCTACTTAAAACACAGAATCAAGGTCCCTTTTCATTCCTATTCTTTTCTGAATTTTGTCAACGCCTGGGCTTATGGCAAGGAAATGAAGTTAGTGATGGATATTCCGGGGAATGAAGAGCTTGTAGAGTTATAATTTATTCCTATTTTCATAATATTTCTATCATCCTAAGACTGTTCACACTTCTGATACCCTTGAAGGCTTGTCATTTTGGCAGAAAAGGGAGCTAACATTTGTGTCACTTAAGCTTCTGAGAATCATTTCCTTATCTGGACACACACCGAAGGACAAAAGGAGATTAGCCTCAAAGACCAGCAATCTGCCCTCGCCACAGGACTGGCAAGGGGGGTCCTCTGCAAAGAGAGCACAGAGGGGCTCGACCACAGACTGCTGTGTGTGCATCTGACTGAACGTGCAGGTTTGCTCTCTCATGCAAAGAGCATCATTTGCTATCTCAAGAGAAAGGGCAGGTGTTCCACCTGCCAAGGCGAGTTGAATTTTACATTCCGGGTTTAGTTCATCACTGGTGCATCATGATGCCAGTTTTAAGGAATAAACACACTGGCCCCGCCCATCTCGTCCTGACGCTCGTCACCCCCGAACTGACTGCAGCTGGAGCGTGCAGCTGGCCACTCTCTGTGTCCAGGGGTAAGAATCTGGAGCCTGGACTGGGTTTGATTGCTGGGGCCTCCATGGGATTAGACAGGCCACTCTCACACGAGCAGCTCCCCGGTCACCAGAGAAGGGCTGGAGCAGCAGGGGAGTCACGTGGCAACTGCTGCTTCCAAGCCCACGCTGATCGGGGAAAGGTCAGTCAATCCCTTAAAGCCCCAGAACTCAGCGCAAACGAAGCAGAGGAGGCGCCAGGTTGTCCTTCCTTAGGTGGGGTTTTATGGCCATTCAACCTCTTGTCCACTCAACCTTCTTGTCTAAATTTTACCTCAAAAAAAATCAATGGCAAAGCAACCAAAGGTAGAAGATGAGACATAAATGCCAACCCTTCATATACCCTGAGTGTGCACTGGGAAAAGACCCGTTCACCATCATAGTGAGTATGCAAGTTACAAAACTGAAAATCAACAGAACTAGCATCTATGTGGAAAATAATATATGACAAGATTCTCTAAGACTACACTTTGCTTCAAAAGGACTGAACTTGGGATCTTTGTAATAGGATGCTTATACCATAATCTGTGTAGAAATTCCTGACTGTGGGACTTGCACAGCAGGGGATGCGCTGGACCAAAGCGGGCTCCAGGGTCTCTGACCCTCCAGCAGTCTGCCCTAGCCTCCACCTCCCTCCTCTACCACAGGATAAGTTTGCTTTGATGGGACAGACTGATTAGTAAAGCTCTCCGGAGCAGAAGGCAACTTGTATCTAAAACCTTAAAGATATCTACACCCTTTCACCTAGCAGATCTATTTCTAAAAACACATGCAGGGCCTCCCTAGGGGTACAACAGGTTAAGCACAGTGCAACAGGTTAAGCACAGCTCTGTGGAGCTGCCAGCAGCTGCAGCCGCACGAGTTCGATGCCCAGCCAGGAGATTCCCACATGACACAGCAGACCTCTCCTGCCTTACCCGCTGCTTCCCTCAGCAGTGCATTTCAGTCAATCTGCCTGTTCTGCTCTCTAATCTGTCTCTGGTGAACCCTCTTGATGCCCCACACCTCTGGCCTACACCCCAGCTTGTATGCATAAATAAATCAATCTTTTTAAAAAAAAATAAAAACACATGCAAAGTCAGAATAAAAAAGGGGGAGGGGCTGAATACTATTCACAGAATGCAAAAAAACATTATTTATATTTTCCTAAAAATCACTGAACTATTTAACAATATTAGATCTGTTTGAATAAGTGATGAAATAACCTCGTGAATGATTATGCAGTATTTCAAATGTTATTTTTAAAGATAACACATGTGTCCAATCCTAACCAAAATGTATAAACATAAATTTGAACATGAACACATACACACACAGTAGGGAAAAGAGAAGTAGCACCCAACAGGAACTGAATGTCAGTGCAAGTAGACACTTTCTTTCTGCCACAAGAGAAAGGGCCGACTGGCATTAACAGCTCGGTACTCCTGTGGTCTCCATTTCATGGACCAGGAAACAGAAGAACAATGGGTTTGAGTTAAGCCACTTGTCCAAAGTTATATAACTAGGAAGTAGCAGAAAGGGAATTTGAGCTTGGAATAAGAGTAACTTGCTTTCATATCACAATAAGACACATCAAAATTTCCACATGGTTGTTCAAGAGTTTAAATTATAATACATTTTATCTTCAACTACCAAAAGGACAGCTTTATTTTTTAAAAGACTAATTATCTCCTGGGGCCTCCCTGGTGGCACAACGGGTTGAGCGCAGCACTGTGGAGCTGTCGGCAGCTGTGAGGCGAGTTCGATCCCCAGCTGGGGAGCTTCCCACATGGCACGGCAGACCTCTATTGTCTTGCCCGCTGCTCCCCTCAGCAGTGTATTTCAATCGATCTGCCTGTTCTGCTCCCCACTCTCTCTCTCTGGTGAACCCTCTCGCTGCCCACACCTCTGGCCTGTACCCCAGCTTGCATGCATAAATAAATAAATCTTTAAAAGAAAATACAAACTCAGAGAAAACAGAGTTGAGGTCACCTCAATCAACTGGGACAAAAGCAGCCACGTGATACCTACTGAAGGAGGCAGAAGCTCATGCAGGGCTCAGTGGCGCCATAGAGAGAAGGAGAGACAGAGCTTTTGGACAGAACTTGTTTGTCCATCTTCCCACACCCCCTGAAAGCAAGGAGTGGGGCAGGTAGGGCCCCACAGGGGGAAGACTTGACCCAGAATTTGGACTTCCAACCAAGTGTGGGGATGTTTGGTGCAGACTCAGGGCTTGACAGGACAGTCTGAGGCCCCCTTCACAGGTTTCAGGAGAGCATATCTACGCTGCCTGACTGCCACTTGCTTTGTGAGCAACTTGGAGGGGAAAGAAAATCCCATTGAAGGTAACATTTGGTTCTACTCCTGATCTCAAAAAATCAGTAGGATCCGATTGTTATTTCCCCACGGCTTTCTTCAGTTCAATTGTGAAAACACTTTGAGACCTAAGGGCCTTGTGCAGGACAGGAGGGAAGCATGGGGGGCAGGAAGAGGGGCCCACGTCTTTCCAATGTGGGTCCAATTGTAGTTCCAGGTCTCTGATTAGACCAGTGAGATCTTGACATCAAAAACTTGGTAGAACATCAGAGCACTTAACATTTTCCCTTTGAAGCAAATGGCCAACAGGTACATGAAAAAAATGTTCAACATCACTTATAATCAAGGAAATGCAAATCAAAACCACAATGAGATACCACCTCACACCTGTGAGGATGGAACATATTAAAAATACAGGCAACAACAAATGCTGGCGAGGATGTGGAGAAAAAGGAACTCTTCTACACTGCTGGTGGGAATGCAAATTGGTCCAACCACTATGGAAAGCTGTATGGCGATTCCTCAAACTGCTAAAAATGGAGCTTCCATACGACCCAGCAATCCCACTTTTGGGAATCTACCCAAAGGACACAAAAACACTAATCCAAAAGGATACATGCACCCGTATGTTCACTGCAGCACTGTTCACAATAGCAAAGGTATGGAAGGAACCCAGATGCCCAAAAATAGATGATTGGATCAAGAAGATGTGGTACATATACACAATGGAATACTATTCAGCATTCAAAGAAGATAAACACATGCAATTTGCAGCAACATAGATGAAATTAGAGTGGATCATACTCAGTGAAATAAGCCAGAAAGAAAGAGAAAAATATCAAATGGTTTCACTTATAACAGGACTATATGGAAACCAAATAGGAGAGAGACACTCAGCAGGGAGGGGAGGGAGAGGATAAGGGCACAAAATGGAGTAGAAAAGGACACAAGGGACCATGGAGGGGAATACAAAATGTAAAAGATATAAATAACAATAAAAATATATACATTTAAAAAATAATAAAAATAAATATTTTCCCTTTTGAATACAAGCAGACTACAAAAGTAATGATGATATTAGCTTAATTTTTAAAATTATCTAGCTACATCACACCAAATCTCTAGGGTTAATGGGACTGTTTAGAATTATTATTTCTATTTAATAGTTGGGGGAACCAGAGAAGAGGGGTCCAGTGGCTTGATGAGCTCTCACTGTTAGTTTAGTGCACAGTCAGAACTGCCCTCCTGCCTTTTCCATCTCTAGCCAAGTGCTACTCACCCTTGGGACTCAGTTAAAGCCTTGGGCCACATGGAAGGTCCCTGTGGTGTCCCTACAACACCCTGGGATGCCTGTCGCACAGCCACGTCTCATGATCATGAAACAGCTCAGAGTCTGTGCCCCGTCTCTCCCAGAGCGTGAAAGACACACCCTCGCCAGTTCTGGGCCTCCAGTGCCCACAGTCCTGGGCACCCGAAGCTGCGCCCTCACTGCTGGCAGAGTGATCAGTTTTATCATGCACTAGAGAGACGTTCTAATTTAGCTGAAACTTCAGCAACTGCACCATTAGTTTTCAAATTAGGTGCCCCTACTCCTGAGATGGATCTTATAGGTCCTTACATTGTCTTTTAAGTTTCAAAATTATATGTATTGATCTTAGTGAGAGCCTAAGACATACCAGTAAGACATTAACATCGGAAGGTCCCGCATCACTCAGACCCATGCTTCTCAATCCAGGTAAGAGCTGAGTCTTGCTGGGAAACTTTAAACAAATACCCGAGGGTCAGGTCCCATCCTGAACCAATCACATAACAATACTAGGAGATGGGTGCCCCCAGGGGTTTTTTTCAGAGACCCTCAGATTACAGACATTTGTGAGTATTTAGAGGCACCAATCTAGAGAATCCATATAATTTTGGCCTGTTTCCTAAGAAACATGTTTTCCACCAGTGCTTATGACTGCCTTCGCAGTTACACTTTAAGTAGCATAGATAAATAGACAGAACAGAAGCAAACAAAATACATAAATAGGCTGTTCTTGCCAAAGCCCGATGATGCCATGGGCGGCTACACAAGCAAAGGTTCTGTGGTCATTCTTAGTGCAGGAGAGGGGCAGAAGAACTGAGTAACCACAAGGCATCTGGGAGGGCCAGCAGACCAGAGTCTGCCCCAGCAGGTGGTGAACAGCAACTCAATGTCTGCAAAAACATCAGTTTGCCTTTCAGTTTGTATTTAATTGGTGAATTGGTTTGGTTCTGTATTTACATAAGCGTTTTAAACATATGCATATTCCAATCGTCCATGTGGAAAATGAATATGGTTCTTACTATGTCAACAAAGGTAAAATACAAAGAACATTTTAAATCAGCACTGGGGAAGTGTGTGGCATCCCTCCCCCAGTTTTAAAGTGGGTGACAGCATTATTCAAACTAAGAATACCGGTTACATAATCTCTGGACCCTGCTGAAGTCAGGCCAACCTGTGGTTGAATCAAGGACCTGGGAGCTGGCGTCCCTCTCGGTCAGCACTCTTGGAAGCACAGAGCAATAAGCAGCTGCTCCTTCCCTGGAGGTTATGAGCATGGACGGAAGTTGTTCCTAAAACAGGGACTGCTGCGAGGATTTCTGTCTCCCAACAACTGCTGCCTTTGCCCCAACCCAGGAGCTCTTGACATTACAGCCGCCAAATCTCCCCCAGATGACAGGCACTTGGTTGCTTCCCTCAGCTCATCAGAAGGTCTAAGTCCTCTCTGCAAGGACCTAACCCACTCCGTAAGATTGGGGTCCAGCCACAGGAAGGACATCTTTGTTGTGAGAATGCAGATTCTTAATTCCAGTGGGGCTGAGTCCCTGCATCAGAATTCCCAGGCAAGAATTTACTATCTGCTAAGAAGAACGTGGTGATTTTTATCACAGAGGCAAGAGCCAGCATTGTTTATATTTAGCGAGTGTGACTGAAACTAACTACCGTGTGTGTGTGTGTGTGTGTGTGTGTGTGTGTGTGTGTGTGTGTATTAGATGCCAGGTGCTAGGGGTCATCTCTCAAGAATCACAATCTGTGAGGCAGGTATCACTGTTTCTACTCTCAGGGAAGCAGCTTCTCAAGGGGCTTCCATCACCTCCTAAGTGGCATAGTTGCTTCTCTTAAATGCCAGGCTTGTCGGATGAGAAAGTCCATATATGTCACACCAAGTTTTCAGGAAATTAACAGAGACCATGAGACTTATTTTAGGCCAAGTTGGTAGAAAGAAAATGCTCCAAAAGTTGACTTGACTGTCTACAGAATGTGGTAAACCAGAGAGGAGACAAGCAACCAATTAATAGCTATGAAGTGCCATTTATCTCAACATAATGGCAAGAAGCAGGCTCCCTGGAGAGAAAGTTTGACATGACAAAGAACTCCAGAGATGACATAATCAAATCTTCACTATGACAGCAATGGGTATACCAGACAACGTACCTACTTGTGATTTCCAAAGCCTGTTCCTGCCAGAAACCTTCGACTGTGGAGAATTAATGATCCTAAGTGTTTGCAGTCAATATGTTTTTAAAATATTCTCTCATCCAAATAGAGGAACTGTGAATTATTGTCTTATCTAAACTTAAAAATAGAAGTGCTCCAAATAATTATCTAATAATTAATGGAGAGAGTGCAGAGAATTCACCTCTTGAGAGAAGAAATATTCTTTGTGATGAGAAGCTGATAAAATTAATTATGAAATAAATGCTTCTTGAACATTAAACAGAGGATCTGAACATTAGAGGATCTGCAAGCAGAAGCCTGGCAGGCACGACAGGGCGTCAGCAGGATAAAAATACTAGTGAGTGAAGTTGTGAGACTTTTCAGAATTACTTGGGAATAGAAAGAATTGTGGCCATAAAGGAGTTCAGAAAAACAGTAGAAATTGTTATTATTAAATTGAATTTGAAGACCAAACCAAACATTTATCAAATGTTGTACATTTATACATATTAAGCTTTGATGTGTGTTTTCCTGAGCCCTAAAAAACAATCAGTAAGAGTGTCATGTGACTGGAAGTGCATTGTGGAGTTTATGAAACTCATACACGGGGGTGAGGAAAGACACATGAGAAAATCCCCTGTCATGCAGCAGTGGCTCACCACACTTTTTATAAGGGTCTGCCAATATTAAGTTTCAAATATAATCCTTGAACTGGCATTGATTTTACTAAGGCACATTTGGATTTACCATCCATGTGAATTTTCTCAGATGCTAATAAATAACACAACCAAGTCTCAGGAGTAGAGTCACAGGTTCTATTGTTATTAATACCCTTTAGTCTCGAATATTTCTTCAAGCTGCATTGCTTTTTGACTGTGGAGGCCCCCAGCCCCTCACCATCACCATTCAGAGTCTTGTCCTCTTGGATGCTGTTTTCCAAGAATAGGAGGCACACAGGAGCTGTGCCCAGTAGCAGATCTGCTTTTCCAAAACAAAGCTCCCTTTTGTAGTGAGAAGAGGGATTCCACTTAATTATGTCGAAAAAAGGCACCCACTGATTCAACTTAAACCAGAGATTCCCACGAGTGAGAACAGCATCACTGACTGAGGGCCTACTGTGTTCCAGGAACTCGATTAGACACTTCATACACAATTTCCTCTTTATCTTACAATAACCCCAAAAGCTGGACACTCCTCCTCCTCCCAGATGATCTCTTGATGTTATCTAGATCTGCCATGGACTAAGAGGAGGATATGTCCCATCATGGCAAAGCAGCTCAGGAAAAATGGAAACTTCCAGGTCACGCTGGTCACGGCAAACAAAAAAAGCATCTGCTATGCCTAATAATACCTGCCTGTTCTTAGGAAAATTTTACGAAGTACAAAAAAAAAATGTATAGTTTATAGGGAAATTAGGACACATATATATTATGCATGCACCAATCTAGGTGAAAACTGAAAATAAAATGTGACATTTTTTGCATTGTTGACACATCAATAAATTATTGATCAAATGAATAAAATCAGTCGACCAACTGACCAAGTGCTAGTTTGTATGGCACTAAGAACTAGAATAGTCTAGAGAAGGAAAGCTCGTGTGGCCTTGGGTGAGATTTGAACTGGGCATGAATGCAAGAGAAGTATTAGAATCACCAAGAAGAACTGAAGTCACATAAAGTAGAATCTCAAACCCTACCCCAACCCCTAACCTTAACTTTAACTCCTAACCCTACACCCTAATCCTGCACCTTCAACATTAACTCTAACCCTGATCCCCTAACCTTAACCCTGAGCCAGAAGCCTAACTCTAACCCCTAACCTTAACCCTGCCAAAGGCCAGAGCCTCCTTCTCAGTCCCCTTCTGTGACCCAGGCCCCCACTGCTCTCTCACTGCTTCTCCCTCAGGAGGCCCCAAGTGCCTCTCCTGTGTTCGTATTTGCCCTCCTCTTGAACCCTCTGCAGTGAGCAGTTCTCAGAATGCCTTGAAGCTGGCATTGATTTTACTAAGGCATCAGGAATGTCTCCGTCCTTTGGTGAGGAGCCGAAAAACAGTGTTTGTTCTATGGATAATTCTAGGCTTTTTCAAGGACAGTCATAAATTATTCTTAAGTGAGATAGAGATCATAACTAACATCTCCTACTCACAAATAGCCGAGAAGGCTTCCCATGGAAAAGCTGGCATGGGAAGCCCCCTGTCAGGACGTCCAGAAAGACATTCCTAGCAGGTTCTCACAACAATCTTGTAACTCCCCAAGGGCCTCTGCTCAATGGTCAGGGCCAAGGTAAACAGCCCTCGTGTCTCGAGGGACAGAGACTCTCCACTACCCCCAAGGGTCTTGGGACACTGAGGTCTTGCTTTCCAGGGGTCAGAAAAGCATCTTCCACCTCAGGTACCCTGAATGAGTTCCAGCTTGGCTTCTGCCAGGGATTCCTGGCAGAAGAATCACTTTGTAATTCGTCTCATGACAGTTGCCCCAGTTTAGAGCAATCAGTCAGTAGATGTTTAGAAAAAGCCTTATCTCCAGCGGTGAGAAAAGACCGCTGACGATGGCGACCCTCACACGCTGCCTGCTGTTTGACCGTGGAGGCCCCGCCCACATCATGACCGCTCCGCCTTGAGCTCTTGGATTCTGTCTTCCAGGAACAATAGGAGACACATAAGAGAGGGGCCAGCAGCAAATCTGCTTTCCAAAGCAAAGCTCCCTTTCGGAGCCAGAAGAGGGATTTCACATTCAGAGGTGGAGAGAGGGTTTCTGTTTGGTTACTGCTCTCCAGCCGGCAACACCGCCCCTGACACCAGTGATGAGCTGCCCAGCTGACATCTCATAAAAAAGAGACTAGAAGCTCTGTGGGCACATAGCACCTTGGATGGGCCCAACCGACCCAACCCTTCAGGTGCAAAGACGCTCACAGAACATCGGGGGGCGGAGGCTGGGGAACAAGGGTCGATGGGTGTGTTCAACCATTATGCACAGGGGTCTCAGGAAGGCCCCAGCCCTGCGGTGGAAAGTGCTTTTCTGAGGTGCCGGCGGCAGTTTTTAATAAAAAGACTTTTTTGTGAGGACTGAAACTTTTTTCCTCTAGGATTCAAAAAGCCTGGGTCTAGGGATCCAGTATTTGGATGGCAAAAATCTTGCTTATTAAAAATAAGATTTTGTCCTTTAAAAACAGCCTGTCAAAGGACACAACACTACCACAGGGAAAGGCTGGAGGGATCTGAAGGAACTATTTTTGGTTACCGAGACCAGAGCAGCTACCTGTGTTAATTCTACAACTCTGGTAATTTACTTCCTGTCTGGGTATTATTTCCTGGGGAAGTGGGGACAGTGCCCCGACACTGGACAAGCTCGTTCTCCCTGGCGTGACAGCCCGCCCGCACGAGAGCCCGCAGGTGTGCCAGCCCCCACTGGCGGAGCAGCAGGTTCGGGGCCTGGCGGCGGCAGCTGCGTGGCATCTGTCCCAGAGCTCTCCTCCAATAAAGAGCCATTGTGGGATCTGGACCTTTCCATGTGCAGGACAAATGGCTAAAATGAAAAGCACAATGCGTGTGAGTGGAAACAGAAAGTCGAATGCAGTGGTAATCGCTGCCTCAGCACAGACCACAGTTTTTCAGGTAACTTCACACTGTCACGCAGTCCTGGCCCAGGGTCATGGTGCGGATTTCCATTTATCAGTTGATAAGGGAGAATGATTGCTATGCTCCCCATTGCACGATATCGCTTGCTAGCCTTGGGGAAGTGCAGTGGATTGCTCCCGGGGTGGGAAGGGATGGGCACCCCTCTGGAAGAGACAGAACCTCCAAGAAGAGGAGGAAGTACCCATCCCCCACCTCGGTGATCAACACAAGCCCCAGTTCAGCTAGTGGGAAATTTGAGACTGGATGGAAAAATTAAATCAAAATCAGGCCTAAGGCTTCAAAATGGCTCTGCTTTCTATGTGAGACTGAGGTTGAGGCCCAAAGAAAGGCAGGGTGGAGGTAGAGGTCTCCACGAACGGTGCTGGCAGGGCAACTGAAACCCAGTTGTTGAGCTTCAGGCCCCAAGGGCTGTGGATGAGTGTGTAGGCCCAAGCACGGGGTGGGGGTGGGGGGCTGGCAGGAGACAGAGTGCTAAGCCAGACTGACAGACTGAGCTACATTTTCCATCTGGGCGACCTGGAGTGACTCTGCAACAGCCAATCCCACTCCAAAAAAGAAAATTAAAAAAAAAAAAACAGATGCTGCTCTGAGCTAAGTGTTCTCATGCGAATAGGAAGGGACTGTAGAATAGACACTATCGACCAAAGGGAAACTGTTATTTTAGCAGAGACAGTTCACTGCATGCCATGTTCTTCCATTTTAGGACTACGTTTTTCTACTTTTGAGCAAATCATATCTTTCAGCAAATCAATTTTGATCAGAAGCATGTTCTGTCTGAAGAAGCCTCTTTCCTTATCATCTGGAGATTAGAATTAGTCATAATGTCTTAAGGTACTTGATCTATTTACTTTCTGACTTCAAGACTATGTCTTGAAGTCCCCATCTAAGTACACAGATAGTCTCTATCTAAGTATCACTTTAATACAAACATCCCCAGCATCTACGAAACGATGCAACTATTTCAACAGAAAGGCCATTGGATTCAATTTCCCATTTTGGCTTTTCATTCATCATATTTGCCCGCACGGCCCACCGCCACAAGCAATCTGCGATTACCTGGGTCGTTTCAAATGTGTGTCATTGGGTTCTTTCAACTGATGACTTTGCCTTGCAGTACAAAGCTCATGTCTGTCTGAAAATACAAATAAATTATTTGTAATCAGCTCACCTGAATTAAGTAGAATGATGGATTTGAGGCACACAAACTCTTCTCCCTGGAGATTCATCATACGAAACCGAGACGACGTTGCCAGCAACATGTCAAAGATCTCCACCATGCCCTCTACACATTTCCCCTGGTTCCTATGAAAACACAGCAAAAAAAAAAAAAAAAAAAAAAAAAAAAAAAAAAAGAAAAAAAGAAAAAAAGCATTAAAGGACAGAAAAGCTTCCACAAGACATGGAATGGTTCATATTTATGAAAATCTACTGGCTTCAAATCTGTAGCCAAAAAAACTTCAGCCCATTTCCCATAGGGAGCATGAACATGCATTTGAATTCTAAAGCAAGACAAAAAAATATTTTCCTTGAATAAAACATATTCATTTCTAATTCTTAGGAGAGCTGTTCAATATGTTCAATATATTCAATATGTTACAGGAGCTTTCTTCAACCTATGCATAATCAAAATGACTAGGTAAATGATTTTTGGTTATATTTACTGATCTACTACTGAATTCTAGACTTTGTGAGGGTTATGGGAATGAAAACAGGGCCTCCACTTTTAATATGTTCATGGCCTTGAAGTAATACAACCAGGCACATTGACTTTCTGTAGAAACTGTGGTACCTAAGACAGGAGCTGTACGGAACCATGGCTGAGAATGAGAGGTAAGGACTTGCCTGGTACGTGGAATTTGAGTTGATTAAGAAATTTCAGACTTCATGGAGAGAAAGCGTGAAAGCATCAGTGGGAGAGATCCTAAACAGGGAAGAAGGAGGAGCATGAAAAAAAATGTAAGTTTGTACTAGAGGCTAGGAGAGAGGAGGTGAGTCTGGGAAAGAATGAGAAGAGCAGGTGATGAGGAATGCCTTACATTATTGTAAGAAGTTTAGGCTTTTCCTTGTGCAACATTACCTCAGTGTCATAGATTTAACACTGATGGTTGCAACGATTAAATAAGCAAACTCAAAGTTCATAGCATTTCATGTTTTTTAAACTATGAGTGTTTTTTCCAGAAGGTTGTTATAGAAGTTAAATGAGATAATGCACATAAAAGAAATTCATCCATTTTTTTGTCGTTCACAAGCTAGATGTGTATTATGGTATGTTTGAGGGGGTCAGAAAGAAGTAAAAATAGTCTAATGCATAGTCAAATATCTATTTATAAATTACAAAGACATTTAAAAACATGGACATCAGAGACATGATTCAGCACCTCTTTTGATTTCCTCTTATTAATGTATCTTGCAGATTTTCATCAACTATTATTAACAATTGCATCGTTTTTCACCAAATAAAATATTACTTCTTTAACCACTTCTTTGTTAGTTAATATTCACTTTGATTTCAAATATTTTGCTGTTACAAACATTTCATGACTAATTTTATGTTTATACCTCTCAATACATGTAGGGAGAGAACTAAATTCCTAGAAGCAGAATTGCTAGATTAGACGACTTTTTAAAAATTTTTGATAAATTGCTTAAATGTTGCTTCAAATAGGCCATTGGTAGGAAAATATATTGATATAAGCTCTTCCTGTGGGTCATTCCTTTTGTCATTTGCACATACATAATTTTCTGTTGGGTTATTCATCATTTTCACATTGATTTTTTAGAGTACTTTATATATTACAGTAATATCTTATGTGCTTTAATGCTTTTTTAATGGTTTGTCATGTTTTTCTTTTAGTTTTATTTTGGGGTAACTTCTGCAAAACTTTCAATTATTACATAATCAAAATTTTCATTTATGGATTTAGAATAGTGTATCTTGCATGTAAAGGTCATCTTTCCTTTCAATAACAATTAAAAAATACCTTATGATAACTTCTGGTATAGTTTCAAGTTTTTATTTTATTTTTTTAAAAGATTTATTTATTTATACATACAAGCTGGGGTTACAGGCCAGAGGCGTGGGGCGGCGAGAGGGTTCACCAGAGACAGAGTGGGGAGCAGAACAGGCAGATCAGAAACACACTGCATAGGGGAGCAGCGGGCGAGGCAGGAGAGGTCTGCCATGCCATGTGGGATTCTCCCCGGCTGGACGTCAAACTCACATCTTGCGCTGCCGACAGCTCCACAGCGCAGCGCTCAACCACTGCGCCACGAGGGAGGCCCTCAAGTTTTTATTTTTAAATCTTCCATCCTTGGGAATTTATTTTTATGATGAGTGTATATCAATATAATCACATATCATATAATTCACCTATTTAAGTGTAGAATGTGATAGCTTTTAGTATATTCACAGAGTTGTGTAACCAACACTTGGGATTTACTTTGGTTTAATAAGTGAGACAGGTTTAGATTACTATTCTTTCTCAGGCAGCTGATTAGTTGTTTTTATTTTAACAGTTTATGGAATAAACCATCTTTTTACATGCCCATTTGAAACACACTAGATACTTTTGATAGATTCATTTTCTCCTTACAGCTGTTCTCTATGGTTAGTAATTTTTTTCCAATTTCCAACTGGAGGAACTGGGACTCAAACTGTTAAGATAAACCATACTTCCAACAACCCAGAAGAAAGAATTCCAACAATGGCATTTTCTTTCTCCTTTCTTTTTCTAGTTTAATCCATCCAAAAAAATTTACTGAGAGCTTAGCATATACCAGTCTGTGTGCTAGACATCTGGGCACAGAGAAGCCAGCCAGGGGTCTGCTTGAGAAAGAGATCTGGAACACGAGCAGGGTAAGACAGGAACAGTGTGGGGGCTGCACTTCCCAGAACTCATATGGACAGAATGTCTCTGACATCTGACGTCAGTTCCTCCGAATGTGACCCATGTCAATATGGAAGCAACTGTCAAGAGTACTCTCAGGTGAAAGTGAAAGAGTGTTTATGTAAAGAGCTTAGAATTGTATGTAGCGCCCATTAGGGGCTTTATTTAAGTGTTAGCTATATGTATAAGATATTAATAAATACATTCAGGTTCAGGTTGGCCTTTACACCTGAAGTATGCAGAGAACTACTGGCATGGGGCATTTTGTTTTGATTGTGGAAATTAGAGTACATGGAAGCTCTTGTAAGTAGAATGGAATCTTCAAAAGTTATATTGTTCAACAGGGGATGAACACACCAAATGGGGAGTTGCCCTGAAGCGGGGAGAACAAACTAGAAATGAGTTTTTTCTTGTCTGTAGTTGCATTTTCTAAAGTAGCACAATTTCTTTCTGGTGAAAAAAATAAGCAAGGATAGGAGAACATGTTTAGAGGATGAAATGTTAAAAATAACAACTCATAGCCAAAATAGAGAAATGTTCCTTTCTCAGTAAAAGTCTCTATTTAACAGACTGCAGGACCACAGGGGAGGCCTCCCAGAGTGGGAGGGAGCCTGCGACCCCCACTGTGAGCAAAAGTTCAGTTCAGAACTGAGAAAGTGGAGTCTTCATAATTCTCTTTTCTTCTCAATAGTTTCCCACATTTTCCCATGAGGAGCACGTTCTTAACCCTGCCAGCAAGAGTGAATTCTTCTCAGCCTCTTCTCACTGGATTCCTGTCATTTCTAACCAGCAATTATTACCCATGGGCAGTAGAAAGTTTGCTCTTCAGTGCACAGAGGAAGCACAGATGGTGCCCCCAGCGATGGTTCAGACACAGCTCTCTCACTCTGTGTGTGTGTGTGTGTGTCTGTGTGTGTGTGAGCACAGCATACAGATGATGGAGACATGGTGGTACGAAGGCCCTGTGGTTCACCTTTCATGCACACGGAAGTGCTTCCTGTTTGCTGGTGGGAATCTCCACTTCCAGAGCTCCCAGGAAATCGCCAAGGTGTGGGGCTGCCTTGGCATGCCCGCCTGTTCTCAGCAGTGTTTTGAGTCTCAAAGAATTTTATGCAGCTGTCTCCTTAAGAAGGGACTCACTATCCCTTCAATGGGGAAAATTACTTTGTGTAATAAATGAAAAACCATGTATCTTATGGTCCCATGAATATTTTTGGTAAGTCACTTGAATGGCCTGGACTGACGTGACTGACGTGGGTGGTATCCAGGGGCCTCTCGCTAGCGTTATCACAAGGAGAAAAGGCTTGCTGTGGCGAGGGAACACTTATCACCCTGACATCACATGTGGGTGTTGGAGATTGGGGACCTTCTTTTCTTTTTTTAAGATTTATTTATTTATGCATACAAGCTGGGGTACAGACCAGAGGCGTGGGCAGTGAGAGGGTTCACCAGAGACAGAGCGGGGAGCAGAACAGGCAGATGGACGGAAATACACTGCTGGGAGGAGCAGCGGGTGAGGCAGGAGAGGTCTGCCGTGCCATGTGGGATTCTCCCCGGCCGGGCATCAAACTCGTGTTGCTGCTGCCAACAGCTCCACAGCCAGCACTTAACCGCTGTGCCGCCAGGGAGGCCCAGATTGGGGACATTCTTATCACCTCCAGATACAAAGGCACCCTTTACTGCCCACAGAGGTCATTCCACATTGGGGTCTGGGCTTCATTTTCAGAGTTCTGTGGAAATATTCTATAGTAACTTCAGGAGCCCCTAAGAGTAATGCCTGTAACTAGATTCAGAGGGAACACAGGAACCCACAGCATCAGGAAAGGAATGACTCCTAAGACCCTGGAGGCAACATCACCACAATCAGACAAGATTAGTCTAAATCCACGAGGTACTTCTGAGGCTGAGTACCACATGAATATGGAAGGAGAGAGCTACTTTTTTTTTTTAAGATTTATTTATTTATACATACAAGCTGGGGTACAGGCCAGAGGCATGGGGTGGAGAGAGGGCTCACCAGAGGCAGAGTAGGGAGCAGAACAGGCAGATCAGAAATACACTGCTGAGGGGAGCAGCGGGGCGAGGCAGGAGAGGTCTGCCGCGCCATGTGGGAATCTCCCCGGCAGGGCGTCGAACTGGCATTGCGGGCTGCCGACAGAGAGAGCTACTTTTAAAGGAAGCTCAGGCTGAGTCATGGATCAGGAGTCGTTCAGCAAACAAACCAGCATTCAGAGGGAATGCTGGGATGTTCAAGGGATGGCTGCCTTGAACGCCTCTGCCTGTTACATTAGTCTGGAGCTCAGAGCACCTCAGCATTCCCTTGTGAGAAAGACTTATTCTGCTTTGTACCCCGTTCAAATACATTCTGTTTGCATTTTACATGCAAGGGGCGAAGAAGTAGGACTTGAAAGAGAATTTCCTCATTGCACATCCTGGAAGTTTCTCTTCTACAGAAATGGGAACCTATTACTTTAGAAGCCCTAAAGTACCTACAGACTCCTTCACATCAGAAATAAAGAGCCCCAGCGAAGGTGTGCAAATAAAAGCTGCCCTTGTATATCTCAAAAAATAATCTTACAAAAGGTAATTATCCCATAGCCTCTCTTTGTATAAAAGGACATTGATAGATGGAAGCTGAGAAAATCTAGCAGGTCAGTAGAAGACGCTCAGTTTAGCTGTCCTGAAAAAGCACAGTAGGATTAGAAGAAAGATTGTAAATTAAGATGCTGTTTAAAATCAACAGTGGCAGGTTTACTTGTATTTAAAGAGTTTCTGATCTCTGATGCTGCACAATCTTTCAGCACATGTTCTGAAATGCTGACACTCCATAAATATTTATACAATCAAGAGGTTTCCACATGAACACTTTGATGTGTAGAACAAAATATTGAAGATGGCAAACTGTAAGAAATATATTGTGAAAGATGCACTATTTGAGTGACTGTATCTCAAAACTGATTGCTTGATTTGAGAGTGGTTAAGACTGGAGTAGTCCAACAGCTTGGGTTCAAATCTTGGTACCACTATTTACCAATGATGTGACTTTGAACCCAGTTACTTCACCTCTCTGTGTCTGAATGAACCTGCAGACAGAATCACCCACTTTGGACTTGAAGCTGAATAAGAAATAAGTAAACCATTTATGTAGGGTGGTTCTTTGACATAGCAGTTACTCTAGGTGAAACAATAAATAAATTTTTCCTGGAAGTGGGGTACTGCCATAAAAAAGTTCACTTCCTTAATGCCAAGGAAATTTTAACAACATACTAGAGAGCCCTGTCCAATACCACAAATGCCTGGTAATACCATGGCCTGTAACATCTTAGAAGGCTGAGTTGGGGAAGTGAGCAGAAAGACTAAGAGTGATGGTAGGCAAAGGAAGTGACATGGCCTTCATGGGGTAGAAGTGAGCACAGGCAAGAATTGAGTGGTTCTCAAACAGAAAGTGAAGGAATAGGGGAAATCCAAAAGATGAATAGTCTTACAAGTTTAGCAAAGTCAACTGCTTTTGGCCTCTTAATATTAAGAGATGAAGTCAAACAAGGTGCAGGGTTTGAAAGATCCAATAAGAAGTCTTGGTTTGCAAAGTAGCTCAGTCATGTAGTAAAGGATGACAGTAATAGCATGTTATCTCCACCATGATTTGGGTTCTAAGTAGCCTAAGGTAGGCACCCACAGATCATGAGGGAGAGGCCAAAGTACAAAGAAGAAAATAAGAACCATGGCTTGGAAAGGACTTTGAATGTGGTTACAAGCAGATGGAACTGACAAAAGTGGACAGAATAAAAGTACGCTATTTCTTTTTAGACAATTCACTGCCAAAGAAATCACAATCCTGGACTAAACACCAAAAACTTGTGATTGCGCAAGTCTCCAACCTAACATTTCAGCTACTCAACACAATGAAAATTCACTTCTTATCCCACTCACTGTCCAATGAAGGCGTCTTCCTTGGTAGGTGACCTACCAAGCCTGGGACTGACTGATCGAAAAGATGTAAGAAATGTGTTCTATGATAGCATGCCATAGAATCAATCCCTTCCAACTGGCAGGAGTAGGAAAGATGTCAATGAGTTTATGGGATTTGATCTAGATCTCCAAGAGCAGCTTGAGCAGGAAAAAAAAAGACATTCTAGAAAGATTAAGTGTTACTCATAAAAATCAAAAGGGGGGAAGATAGGCATATTTGGGAGTGGTGAGTAATCCAGATAGTAGAATTTGGTATTTGGAAATTAGTAAGGAAAAAACACCTGCAAAGAGGGCTTAGTCTGTGTGGAGAGTGGTTAATAACAGACTTAAGAGATGATATGGGTGATAATATGAAAAGGAGACTATTAAGAACACGATAGTAGGTTGCATAATTGCCTGCATTCTTTTGCATGATGAATTTGGCTTTACTGTGCAGAGGATAGTGGGGAGACAGGAGTGGTCTGCTGCACCATGTGGGAATCTCCCTGGCTGGGTATCGAACTCGTGCTGCAGTGGCTCTGGACAGCCTCATAGTGCTGCGCTTAACCCGCTGTGCCACCAGGGAGGCCCAGTTAGTATAATCTTTTTGAAAGGCATTTGACATTACTTTTCAAAATTTTAAAGGTATATTCTCCTTGACTCAGCTGTTATATGTGTTATGAATTTTTCTTTATACCTTTGCAAGTGTAGAAAATATATGCCTTAGTATGGTCATCCCACATTGTTGATTCCAAAAATGGGAAACCACATAAATGCCTATCATAGGGGAAATGATTAGATGAATATGAATACAGTAAAATACTAGAAACTCATTTAAAAGGTGAGGTATGTTTTGATGTGCCAGTTCACATAGCTGTTCACTGTAGTAAGCGGAAATAACTGCTGGTCCAAATATATACATATTTATCCCTGCTCTCTCTCCCAAGTTCCAGCTTGACATTTTCAGTTTTCTGTGTGTCATCTCTACTTAGACCATTCTGCAGCATGAGTTCGATCCCCAGCCAGGGAGCTGACCCACACAGCAGAGCAGACCTCTTCTGTCTCACCCACTGCTCCCCTCAGCAGTGTATTTCAGTGGATCTACCTGTTCTGCTCCCCACTCTGTCTCTGGTGAATCCTCTCACCACCCCACACTTCTGGCCTATACCCCAGCTTGGATGCATAAATAAATCAATCTTTAAAAATATAAAAGATCATACTAACTTACTCTGCCCCAAAAGAGATTTAGAAAATGTCCTAGTAGAGATAGTAACTGGGTAAAGAGATGCGCTCACCAGAGAAAGCACAGAGAAAGAAGAGGGGACAGAGAGGGGAAAGGAAAGAGCTAAGGGGAGAGGGCGAGGACAAGAGGACGAGGGAATACAGGGGGAAGAGGACACGGACTGGTGTATAGGGAGAGACTGAGTGGGAGGGAAGGGGAGATGGAAAAGTCATGGATGACTGCAGTTTCAGCATCAGCATAGGAGGGGGGAATTTTATAACTTAAGAAAAAGAAAATAAATAGTCTGAACATAAAAATTTTGAGACTTCAATTTGGAATTAATATCATCTAAAGTTTTTTTTAATAAATGAGAGTTGCTATTATTTGTAGAAAATATGAGAAGGTAGACTGAGACTGGAAATTTGAGGACAAGGGAGACTATAGACATTGCTGAGGCTCTGGGGTTAGATAGGACCCACGCTCCTTAAGAAAATCCTCAGATTTCTGGCTTTTGCCCAATCCCTTCAGGTCTATTTTCTTTCTTTTTTTTTTAAGCATATATATTTTTATTGTTATTTATATCTTCTACATTCTGTTTTCCCCTTGGGTAACCCACCACCAATTCACCCGTGATCCATCTCCGTGGTCCCCTATGTCCTTTTCTACCCCATTTTGTGCCCTTACCCTCCCCTCCCCGCTCCCCAACCCATTGAGTGTCTCTTTACTGCTGATTTTAAAATTTATGCTCCCTGACTCTTCTGAACCTTTTGTAGCTAACCTTTTATACTTGATCATGATGTCTGCTTGGATTATTGCTCCATGCCAAACTTTATCCTGCTCTTGGATATCTCTTTATTATCTTTCAAGTCTCAGATAGGTACCACTTCTTTCAGGAAGGCTTCCTGGGAGGCCCACCATTCTCTACTGTTTTCTCCCTTGGGTTATGTACTTTTCCTCTGTGCTACAAGACCATCCTTTATATCAGTGGTCAGTGAGTATTTTCTGTGTAAGAACAAGTGGATAAATATTTTAGGTTTTGCGGTTCATAGTGTCTCTGTTGCTTCTATTCTACTCTGATATTATATGGTAAAGGTAGCCATGAACAATATGTAACCAATGAGTATGGTTGTGTTCCAATAAAACTTTATTTACAAAAATAGTAGTAGGTTGGATTTGGCAAGTGGGCAATGCTCTGCTCACTCCTGTTGTATACATTGTTTCATATTCAATGAACTTATTAGGTAACAACTATGTGACCATGTTTAATGTGTGAAAAGTTGCCACTAGTGAAGCCATCAGAAAAAATGGAGTCAGGCAGCTATTACAGAGAAACCATCTTGTTTGAACTAAGTCAAAGACCTTTGAATTAGGCCAAAACAATTGTTTTAAAAAGACATCAAGCAAATAATTGTTCAAGAAGTCATCCAGATTACAAGGACTGTTGATTATGGACTTTTTGCTGGGGTATAGGATATATAACCAATATATAGTCAAGCTAAATAGTTAATTGTTAACACTAACTCTTTTATTTAACCACCTTACCCACCTTCCTCTCTTCTTCCCATAAAAACTCTTGTCTTTTTTCCCCTCTTTGAAGCACTACTTGGATTTTATACCTGAATCTGTTTCCCCAAATTACAATTCTTCCAATAACTGTGCTTTGATTTTTCAATTGCTGCCTGGAATTTTGGGTTGACAAGTGATAACAATGTAACAAATAGCAAGATAGTAATATGCTTACTACATCAGATGAAGTTTACACTCTACTAGTGAAGTAGACAATTAAAAAGAATAGGGAAAGGAGATAAAGTTGCAATTAGTGGCAAGGATGGAACAGAACTTTGTGATAAGGTAATGGAAATCAGGAATGTCTATATGTGAGAGGAGTTTGAGATGACTTTCTAAATAGATTTTAGAAATCTGGAGCTCAGAAAAACATTTGATTTGAATTTGGAGACTAAGCTTTGGGAAATATCAAGGTAATGCCCTCTTCAGAAGACGAGCAGACAGCAGGTTGGGGAATACAGCCTAAGAGGAAGATGACCCTGTACAATTATGCAAGAGAAGCAGCAGGGCGAGGGGGGCATTACAAGTTCAAGGGGAAGCATTAAGAAGTACAGAAGTATCTTTACCTGAGCAATTAGAGAAATCAAGAATGATAATCATGGATTTGTGGGCCAGATTAAGGTGAGGTCCTGACTTTTTCCAAGCAGTGTTAAGAGACATGAGTATGGAAGTGGAGACAGTAGACAGAAAAAGAGTCTCAAGGTATAACATTGACTGTTCAGACATGATGAAAAGTTGAGGGTAGAGAGAATCTAGAGGGTAGTTTTACAATAATTGATGATGGGCTTAGGATGGACCAGTAGGAAAATGAAATCATGAAACTGTTTGAAACTAAGGTCAGTTGCCCTCAGAATCCTAGGCCACACCAAACTTATTTAATTTCTCTTTAAGGTTTGTTTTCACAGAAGCAGCAGCGCTTCATGCTTTCTCATATGTTATAAACCTGAGCATGTGCAGAAGCAGTTAACTTCAAGCTGAATTTCACATTGGGTGAAGCCAAGAGTTCGACATCAAGAAGACAGAAGAGCGGGCCTCCCCGGTGGCGCAGCGGTTGAGCGCTGCGCTGTGGAGCTGTCGGCAGCGGTGACACGAGTTCGACGCCCGGCTGGGGAGATTCCCACATGGTGCGGCAGACCTCTCCTGCCTCGCCCGCTGCTCCCCTCAGCAGTGCATTTCTGATCTGCCTGTTCTGCTCCCCACTCTGTCTCTGGTGAACCCTCTCGCCGCCCCACCTCTGGCCTGTACCCCAGCTTGTATGTATAAATAAAAAATAAATCTTTAAAAAAAAAAAGAAGACAGAAGAGGGACTAACCTGGACTATATTGAAAAAGGGTCTATCAATAAGGAAGATCCATTTATTGGAAATAAACTTTCCATACATCAAACTTCCTCATTTCTAACGTTTTCTTCTTCTTCCACTCCCATAAATCAACCCTAGCCCCCAGACTGGGGAGATAGATTTGAGCTTTGCCTCTATTCCCCTTGTCAGTGAACCTCCGACTAATTCTCTTTCCTTTCTCAAAAGCCAGCATCATGGCATTGGTTTCTATGTACATCGGGCAGCAAACCTTTTTCAGTAACATGTTTGTAATCAAAGAAAAGAAAATACTCTGTGTCAAAGAAAAAGAGTAGATCCAGTGGGAATAAGAACTAGAAGAAGTAGAGGTGACAGACAATATCATTCTCCAGAAGGAGCTTTCAGCTTAAGAGACTTCGGGTGGTGGAGTTCTCAAGAGTGGCATCTACCAAAGCAAAGAAACCAAATGACTGAAGTTTCCTGTCTCTCACCCCAAAACACAATATTAAATCGTGATTAAGAATTAATAAAAAAGCTTACTGTTTTGAAAAATTATCCAAGGCTCATTTATTTTTGACTTTTCAAAATCCTGCCAATGTTGAGGCCTCATCCTCTGAAGAGTACTCTGAACAGATGCAATGTCATAAAGGCAACAAGAACATGTTCAATGACCTTACTAGGAGAGCACACCTTCCCTCTGTGTACCTGTCAACTTGCGAAATTAGTGGTTTTGAGCCAAATTTTGCACTTTTTGCCAGTGGACTTTATCACAAGCTATACAGGTAAAGGCAAATGAACCAAAAACATACACTAGCTAGCAAAAAAGTCATTGCTTTAGAAATGGTAGTGTTTTAGTAGAGAATTAAGGGAAAAATGGAATAAAATAAAAACCAATAGGGGAAATTTTAAGAATACAACCAGAAGATCATCTTCTTAAAATGATTCTGAAAAAAAAAAAAAAGGAGATAAAACCTTGCTGTATGATTCATTTGGAGGATTGGATTTCAAGTGGAATGACTTTTGGTCCATTACCTTGAGAAGAGTTGCTATGAGACTGAAAGCCAATGCTGTCTCTGCTGAAAGTCAGAGGAATAAATGCATGGAGCAATTTTGCATCATTTTAGACATGTAAAGTTCTCAAAAGGCACATTCCAAGTCAAGCAGACCTTGCTGGAAAAGTTGGGAAGTGTGACTGGAAGAAGAAAGCTTTCAGCTCTCTGCTTTCCTCAGCTTAAATATGTATTTACCTTTGTTGTTATTTTCATTTGGAATATAAGGTAACCTACCAAAAGAAGTCAACTGACTTCAGTGCCCAGTAAATAAAATGAACTTTCAATGAAAGGGAGAAAAAAGTTTGTTTTTTTTTTTTTTTTTACTATAAGGAAGTCCAAGTTCACTGAAATCAAAGAAGGGAGTAATATTTGTCTCAGGCATCACCCTCAGGATAGTTCCAGTTCAAGGACAGTCATTCTTTTTCAAAGACTTGCCTTACTGAGACTAATTTAACTCACTGAAGTATGGAGGGAGCTGCCTAAGGTTACGAGGCCAGCAGACAATTCTAACAAGATCCAACCCCTTCCAGAACAAAGGCCAACCCATAACCCCAGTTATGCCCTGACATAGAGTCAAGAGGACACTCATTCCCTCCTATCTTTTCATTACAATCCCCAAGGGTGGCTTCAGTCTTGTGAGCCAATTTATAATCCCACAACAGTGTACAGATAATTGATAGACCTATTACTCACCCAGGAGGATTCAGACTCTCTTTGTTCAAGTTGGTGCAAATGGCTATCCTGAAAATTACACAGGAAACATTAAATTGACCTATCCGGTGATTTCACAGGATAGTAGCTTCAAACGCTTAGTCATCTAATGTTCAATTATCTATATTAAGCTATGTTATCTGCCACACAGGAGAAAGACTCTAGGGAACTCTTTGCTAGTTACTTTTCTCACATCAGGAGATTGATAGTAAAAAGAGTTTTTAAGCTGAGAGATATTTTCTAATAAATGGAACAAGCCTTAACATGTACTCTTTCCATACACTTTTGGGTACTGAAGTGGCAATAAAGGAGGTTAGAGTTGGTTATTATAGATGCTTCTGCCAGAATGCATAAAACACACTTCTGGGTCTGAATGGTTTGCCAAAGGGAAATGGAATTCTACACTTCTATAGTTAATGATCCACTTGAGTTTGCTTGTTCAGTGTATATAGTTTAAGAGCAAATGTAAGTCCCTAGAGGAAAATTTGCTACTGGATGTATTACTTCAATATCCAGCCGAAAAGATATTCGATCAATCTTTTAAGAATAACCATATCAAATATGTAAAACAGAAGGAAGAATCCATGAGTTTTTCACTTTTTATTTGAATGGTTTGGAAAAACAGGCAAAGTAACTAGGTCATTTTTCTCCACCACACTTAGATGAGAAGATTCTGTTAACCAGAATGAAGGCAAATGAATAAAAAGAATGCTATGTTTGTATGGGAGAGCAGGGTTTCTACTTTTGATAAGTTGATCATTGTTTCTCTGTAAGGAAAGGCTGATTGACATTTCATTTGCTCATTAGCTCCATTTTACTTGTGTGCTAGCTTTTGAGTCCAGTTTAAATGCCTGACTCGGTGCTAGGAAATCAAAGGTCAATTTTATTCATTCATTCCTTTACTCATTCAGTAAATATTTATTGACTCTGAATTTTTTTAATGTATATATTTTTACTGTTATTTATGTCTTTTACTTTTTGTATTCCCCTTGGGTAACCCACCACCAATTCACCTGGGATCCATCTCTGTGGTCCCTTGTGTTCTTTTCTACTCCATTTTGTGCCCGTACTTTCCCCTTCCCCCTCTTCCCCCCACCCGCTGCGTGTCTCTCTCCTATTTGGTTTCCTTACAGTCCTAATGACTCTGAATTTTACAGGCACTGATTTAAGAATTGAGGGCATAATGATGAGCAAGACATTCATAGCTTTGCATTCTCATGGTATACAGTTTAGTAAGGCAGGCAAACAATAAATAAGCAGATGCACATGTGCACACACACACACAAAACTTACTGTAATAAATGTCCAAAAGGAAAATTACAGGCTCTTATGTGAAAACATAAAAAGGGAGCTTATCTTTTCCTACTAAGTAGGAAAATGCTGATATTATTGATAAACATCACCAATTGTGGATTTAAAATTCCATTTAAAATGGAATGAGGAGTTGTGATTCCTGCCACAAACAAGTCACGAGATAAGTAGGTAACATAAATGCGATAAACTGTATTTTCCCAGAGAAAAGACGCACACAACAATGTCCCATCTTAATATCTTTAAAAAGCTGTTCTAAAAATAAGTGAGAAAGTGTGTAGAGTAGCACATTATAAACCCAAGTATGACACATATCAGAAAATTATCATCATCCCTTAAAACTTACTCTGGTTTTCTAAAAGGGTTGACTGTAAGATTTTTATTTACTTGTTTATTTATTCACTTATTTATTTATTTATTTATTTATTTATTTATTTATTTATTTAATGGAGACTGCACTGATTTACATTGCATAGGATGAAGGGGAATAGGTTCACAGCTCCTCAGATATTCAGACAGATGTCACCACAACACACTCACCACAAATCACCCAGAGTCCTTTACCATAAGCCAGTAGCTCCCCTTCTCCCTTTGTTCTCATTCCCATTCTCCCTCCCTTTCTAGAAGCTTCAATTCTAGTCACATTTCTTAGGCTTATTGTGGTTTAGTTATGCTAGTTTCTTTATTTTTTTTCTTCTGATTTATTTCACTTAGCATAATCCCCTCCAGCTCCATTCAGATTGTCACAAATGGCAAGAATTTATCTTCTTTTCATAGCTGAATAGTATTCCATTGTGTATAAATGGCACGTCGTCTTAATCCACTGCTCTGATGGGCATTTAGGTTGTTTTCATAACTTGCCTATTACATTTTAATAACTGTTCCTGTGGACATAAGAGTGCATATATCCTTCAAATTAGTGTTTTGCATTCTTTAAGTAGATACATAGGAGTGGAACTGTGGGATTATATAGTAGATCTATTTTTAATATTTTGAGGAAACCATACTGTTTTTCATAGAGGCAAGACCAATCTACATTCCCAATAGTATCTAATGATTCTTTTTCTCCAATTCATCACCAACATTTCTTGTTTCTGGGTTGTTGTTTTTTTTTTTGGGGGGGGGTGTTTGTTTTGTTTTGTCTTATGGGCCATTCTCACTGGAATGAGAGTGTCTCATTATGGTTTTGATTTGCATTTTCCTGATGATAAGTCATATTGAAATTTTCTTTCATATGCCAATTGGCCATCTGTTTGTCTTCTTTGGAGACGTGTCTATTTAGCTCTTATGCCCATTTTTTGATTGGGTTCTTTGTTTTCATTTTGTTGAGCTTATGAGTTCTTTGCAGTTTTTGGATATTAGCCAATTGTCAGATATATGATGTGTGCAATTTTCTCATTCAGTAGGGTGTCTTCTTATTTTAATGATAGTTTCTTTTGCTGTACAAAAGATTTTTAGCTTGGGCCTCTCTGGTGGTGCAGGGGTTAAGTCTCAGCACCATCATCTCTACCACCTGAGTTCGAACCTTGGCCAGGTAGCTAACCTACTAATGGCACAGCAGAACTCTCCTGTCTTGCCCACTGCTCCCCTTAAGCAGCGTATTTCAGTAGATCTGCCTCATCTGCTCCCCACTCTGTCTCTGGTGAATCCTCTCACCCCCCCATACCTCTGGCCTACACCCCAGTTCTTGTATGCAAAAATAAATGAAAATAATTTAAAAAAATGTTTTTAAGCTTGATGTAGTCCTATTTCCTTCCTTGTTTTTGCTTTTGTTTTCCTTGCTATTGGAGTTGAGTCCCCAAAGACACCTCGGAAGTGAGTGTTGTGTAGTGTTTTGCCTGTGGTTTCCTCCATGTATTTTATGGTTTCCAGTCTTACTGCTACGTCTTTAATTCATTTTGAGTTAATTTTTGTATATGATGTGAGTGAGTGCTCTAGTTTCATTTCTGTGTAAGTGCCTGTCCAGTTTTCCCAACACCATTTGTTGAAGAGATTCATTTCTCCATTATATACCCTTGATTCCTTTGTCATACATCAACTTTCCATATAAATGGGGGTTTAGTTCAGGATTTTCAATTCGATTCCAATGTTCTTTGTGTCTATATTAATAGTTTGAAGCCTGGGAGCCTACCTTCATTCCTCTTTGTGTTAAGATGACTGGCTATTTGGGGTCATTTGTGGTTCCATATAAATTTCAATAAAATTTGCTCTATTTCTTTGAAGAATTCCATTGAAACTTTGATAAGCATTGCACTGAATTTATACATTGCTTTGGGTAAGATGGGCATTTGACTATGTTAATTCTTCCAGTCTATGAGCATGAAATATCTTTCTATATCCCTGTGTCTTCTATTTCATTTAACGATGTCTAATAGATTTCTCTACATAGGTCTTCTCCTCCCTTGCTATGTTCATTCCTAGTTATTTAGTACTGTCTGTCTGATGCTGCTATAAGTGGTATTGTTTTCCTGGTTTCTTTTTCTTCTAGTTCATTATTTGCATATAGGGATGCAACAGACTTATATATATATATTTATTTTTTGTAGACTGCCACTTTACTGATATACTTTTTCTCATAGTTTTCTTTAGTGGTTTATTCAAAGTTTTCTATGCATATTATCATGTCATCTGCAAATAGGGATAGTTTTACTTTTCCAATTTGGAATTCTTTGATATCTTTCTCATGCCTAATTACTCTACCTAGGTCTTCCAAACTGTGTTGAACAGCAGTGTTGAGCTGTTCTTGTCAAAAACCTCATCTTAGAAGAAAAGTTTTCAGCTTCTCACCATTGGGTATGATGCCAGCTGTGAATTTGTCACATATGGCCTTTATTACATTGGGATATGTTCCTTCTACCTATTACACTAAGAGTTTTTTATCATAAACAGATGCTGAATCTTGTCAAATGCCTTTTCTGTATCTATTGATACAGTCATATAATTTTTATCTTTCATTTTATTGATATGGTGAATTGCATTGATTGTGTTTGTTGAATAATCCTTGCATCCTTGGAGCAAATCTGACTTGGTTATGATGCATGATACATTTGACTTACTAAGATTTTGTTGAGGAATTCTACATCTGTGTTTATTATGAGTATTGATTCATAATTTTCTTTCTTTGTGATGGTCTTGTCTGCTTTTGGTAGTATAGTAATGCTGGCCTCATAAAATGTGGTTGGGAGCATTCCTTCTTCCTCAATGTTTTGGAAGAGTTTGAGGATAGGTATTAGTTCCTCTTTGAAAATTGGTAGAACTCACTAGTAAAATCATCTGGTCCTTAGATTGTGGTTTTTGGGAGATTTTTGATTACTGTTTCAACGTCTTTATTTGTAATTGTAATTGTTCAGGCTTTCTAGCAATATTTTTTCCTCTTGTAAGGAAAATAATCAGTCTTGTAAGACTTGTCCATTTCTTCCAGATTTTCCTATTTGTCCTATTTGTCTAAGACTTGTCCATTTCTTCCAGATTTTCCTATTTGTTGCCATAAAAACATTCACAGTGGACTCTCGTGATCCTCTGAATTTCTAAGACATCTGTAGTACATTTTTCATCCCTGATTCTATTTATTAGAGTTTTATTACTTTTTTTAGTTAATCTATGTAAAGGCTTGTCTATTTCGTTTCCATTTTCAGACAACCAGTTTTTGGTTTCATTGATCTTTTGAACTGTCTTTTTTAAACCTCTATTTCATTAATTTCCACTATAGTTTTTATCATCCCCTTTCTTCTACTAGCTTTTGGTTTCGTGTGTTATTTTTTGAGTTCCTTAAGGAGCAATATTAGATTATTTATTTGAATTCTTTTTTGTTTCTTGATGTGAATCTATAGGTCCTGGGAAGTCAAGTAGGTTTATCTCCAGGCATTTTAAAATTTCTTTTATTTTCAAATTAGCTGAATAGTTATTCAGTGTGTTGGTAAATTTCATGTTAAATTTTTCCTGCTTTCTTTTTGTGATTTATTTCAATATTTATTTCAATTTTAATACCATTGTGATCACATTGTGATATGATTGATGCCAACCTTCATAAATTTGTTGACACACATTTTGTGTCCCAATATGTAAACTATCCCAGAAATTGTTCCATGTTCAGTTGAGAAGAATGTATACTCAACTTTAATGGTATATGATGCCCTGTAAGTGTTTAGTGGGCCCATTTCTCCAATTTCTTATTTAAGAATATTGTTTTCCTTGATGATTTTTTTACCTGGTTGATTTGTTCATTAGTGGAAGTGGGGTGTTGTGGCCACTGCCTATTTTTAAGGTTTGTTAATAGTTGTCCTATATATTTGGTGCTGCTTTGTTTGGTCCATATATATTGCGGGGAAATATATATGTGTGTGTGTGTGTGTGTGTGTGTGTGTGTGTGTGTATATATATATATATATATATATAGAGAGAGAGAGAGAGAGAGAGAGAGAGTTAATTGTGGAGATCTTCCTGATGTATTGATCCCTTAATCATTATATAATGTCCATGTCTGGCTCTGGTTATCTTTTTTTTTTTTAACTGGAAGTTTATTTTATTTGATGTATGTATGCTGTCACTGCCTTTTTTGGGGCCCACAATTGTTTCTAGGATTGTCTAGTATCCATTTAATATTTGTAGCTCAGTGGGTTTCCTGGAGACAACAAAAAATTTGGTTTCGTTTTCAGATTTAAACACCTACTCTGTGCTTTTGGATTGGCAAGTTCATTCTATTTACATATCGAGTAATTATTGATATATAGGTATTTTGTACTGCCATTTTGTCTTTAGTTTTCTGGCTCTATCTATCTCCTTATTTAATTTCTTGGGCATTTTCTTCACTTTGATTTAGATAACAGTGCTCTTTTAAATATTTATTGTAGGTGAGATCTAGTGTTTGCAAACGCCTTCATCTTTTGTTTTTCTGGAAGGGCCTTTATTTCTCCATTGTATCTGAAAGAGATTTTTGCAGGATATAGTTTTCTTGGCTGGTGTCAGGTAGTTCTCGATTGCCTCTTCAAATTTTTTATATCTCACTTGTCTCTATTCTTCCACCCAATTCCTTAGTGCATTATTGTCTTTGAGGTCACTGATCAATCCTGTATTGGAGGATTATATCTATTCTATTCCATAGCTTTTTCTAGAGTTATTGATCTCTACAGAGCTATTTAATTCTGATTTCTATTATTTTCTTAAAGTTTCAATTTCTGCCTTCTATTCACTGATGTTATTTCTGAACTCAATAATTATTTTTCTAAATTTTGTTGTATCTCTTGATTAATTTTCCTGAGTTATCTTGTGTTTCTTAGACTTACCTTTCTGAGTTCTTGTATTATTTTGAATTGTCTTTGAATTTTCTTCTTTCTCTTTAAGTCTCTTCATTAGCAGTTCTGAATACTCTTATCTGATTGAGAAATACAATATTCCATCTTTTTGTGTTTGGATTCTGGAAAGTTGTCCTAACCTTGTGATGTCATACTCTGAGTCTTATATTTCCATGTGTTATATTTTTTGTGTGTGTCCACTTTGCTACTTGAGGTTTCCCTATTTTTTAAAAAATATTTTTAGCAGTAACTTGGGGCGGGGGGAACTAAACTATTGTAGTTTTTCTACAGGTGGCTCTGTGGTTTTATTTGGATCTATCTATCTATCTTATTTAGGCCTTCGTTGGCTTCTGTATATTTTCCGATCTGCTTTGTAGTCACTGAATCAGCAGGGCTGCAGGGAGCTTGGAATGATCCAGATATTGGTGTGGACGAGTTCAGATGCAACTAGCTCATGTTTATAGTATTCTTAGTATCTCTCCTTCTGGGATTTGGGATGAGAGACTCAGCATCTGTGTATTTTCATTATGCCTCTCAAGGTTAGTACCAGTCTCAGTGGTGGAAAGCAGTGTAGATCAGAATGCATATTCTGTTATTAACTGTAGAGAGCGCCTGTGAGGAGCGCAGAAACTTCTCTACAATATTATCCTCTCTTTCAAGGGAGTGTGCTTCCAAACAACTTCTGTTCCTTCCTTTTCAGGGGCCCTGGATGAACTGACGCCCTGTTACCACTGTCTCCTACTCCAGGCCACAACCCACAGGTTCCTCTCTCTACTCACCTCCTGCTCAATATAGCATGAGTCTCTTTAATGTCAACCTATTGAAGTCTGTGGAGGCTTACCAAGGCAGTTCCCCTTCTAGGTTCTTTCCCAAGGCTTGCTGAGGTCTTCAGGGGCCTACCATGGCGGGTCTGCTTCTAGACCCATCCTGGGTTCACTGAGGCCTGCAGAGGCCTGCTCTGTAATAAGGACTGCTTACCAGTTCCACTCTGCTGCTTTTAGGGCCTTTCTGGTCACTTGGGCTCACCTCTCACTTGTTCTGTCCTGCGGGATACTGGGGTCCTCCTCTTCTGGACATTGCTCCTAGTTTCTACTGTAATGACTTGTTTATCCTTCAGGAATTATTGGCTTTATTCTGTTTCAATTTCACTGTGATATCGAGGAAGTGAGCCAGTATCTTTACTCTACTGCCACCTTCAGAACTAATCTCAAAGACTTTCTTAAAGCAAAACAAGTCTAAGCGATGGATGCTCGTTAGACTCATGAAGTAATTAGAAACTAAAATTGAAGAAAAAGTTGCTAAGTTTCATTAACATCAAGGCTCAAGATCATCTATGTGATTTCAAAGGTCAGATGAACCTGTTCTATTCCAACCAAAGTCAAGTGTACTGGTATTTTAAGGAAGGAAATGAGAGATTATCTATGTCTTTCATAGATAGATGTCTTTCTCATCATTCTACAGTCCTTACTAAAGGGCAATGTTTTTGTTTTGTTTATCATTTGACTGTATAATCGCTCTGGCTCTTTCACCCTCACTCCACTTATTAAATATTTTCAGGACTTCAGAACACAACATATGTAAAAATTTTATTTTTAGTCCAACAAAATAAGTAGGTGAATAACCTTGCTCTAATTTATCAGAAACTTCTTTAAGAAACAAAAGTAATGCATGGACTGAAGTGTAAACCTACCATTTTATCAATGATTGGCATAACATATACTTCTGGATAAAACTGGTAAACAAAACCTAAGCCCCAATTCTGCACTTTTGAGAGAGTCATTTTTTATCTTTTCTTTCCTCCACTAGTGTATTCCCAAGGACTCCATACTGTACTTAGGCCCCCTAGGCCTCAATGATGATTAAAATTGACTCTGCACCAAGGTAAACAGGGTTCCTCCCAATTGGCTAGAGAGCACCAGTCTTCAGAAAGCTAATGAAGTCCTTGAAGCAACATGCTTCTCTTCCACCCACACTTTATTGAAATGCTTTTGAGTCTTATTGTGTTGTAATTACATACTTTAGAAAACTTGAGAAACACCTATTTCAAGGATTGGGCCCATGACTCTTACTAAAACATCTTAATTCCATTTTCCTGAACACACCATCTCTAAATGCCTCTGTGAGGGCCCTCCACAGTATTTCTATTTTACATTATAGAAAACTTAAAGGGATGCAGGTTCCTGACTTAGCTGGATGACAGATGTAAAAGTGATTGTCATTATGAACCCTTTAGGTTGTTCTAGTTCTTATTTTATTTTCAGTGTTATATTTAATTCATATAAAAGAATTTTGATACCCTACATATACTTTATTAAGCATAGTTAAAATGTAAATGCCCATTTCTTCAGTAGACTGCCTGTTGAAATTTTTCGTTATAGAAATTGTTAATTTTAATGATAGCAACTTTGTTAATATTTCTTTTATGGTTAGCCCTCTTTGTGCCGTGTTTAAGACATATATATTGACCCTGAGATAAATACTTTCCTACAGTATTTAATAAAAGTTTTAGCCTTGTCTCTCAATTTGATTCTTAATTCATCGGGAATTAATTTTTTACATGCTATGTACTGGGTTAAGATTTTTTTCCTATGAGGGCCTCTCTGGTGGCGCAGTGGTTGAGCGCTGCACTGTGGAGCTGTTGGCAGCACGCCATGCGAGTTCGACGCCCAGCTGGGGAGATTCCCACATGGCGCAGCAGACCTCTCCTGCCTCGCTCACTGCTCCCCTCAGCAGTGTATTTCTGATTTGCCTGTTCTGCTCTCCACTCTGTCTCTAGTGAACCCTCTCGCTGCCCTATGCCTCTGGCCTGTACCCCAGCTTGTATGTATAAATAAATAAATCTTTAAAAAAATACATTTTTTCCTATGAGATAAACAATTGTATTAAAACAATGTTTTAATGAATGTAATGGTTTCTGCTTTCTCTTACAGTCTCAATGTTCTATTACACTGGTCAACACATTTTTACAAAAGTCATGTTACTGAAATAAAATTAGTCATTTCCTATCAATTTGTATGTGTTCAACACGAATATGACAGTCAAATTCTAATTTTGGGCCTAGGCTGGGTTTTTTTTTTTGTAATCTGCAATAAATGAATGTTCACATCACAAAATGCATGCCAATAGTAACAGGCCTATGGTTAATACCTGTAAAAAATCAAGTCATAGACTACTTCTTAGATTTCTTCACTTGTCTCTTGTATAACTGTTCAGGAATAGAATAGATGGAAGACGGTTTCCATTGTGCAAAAGCACAGCCTTAAGACTCAGTTTCGAAGTGTCTAGAAATAATCTCCATTCTTGTGGGTCATGAGTGATTTCTAAGGCATTCATGAGGCCCTCAATATCGGAACAGAATACAGGAGTACTTTCCTTTCTGAAGAAAGGCTCAAACTGCTGGTGGTGCTTTTGAAAGAAAGGAATTATGACATCTTCTTCTAGAAGATTCCATTGCTGGAGTCTTGATCCTAGCAATTCTGCTTGTTCTTGGATAAGTCCAAATCACGAACCAGGTCATTGAGTTCTTCCTGTGTTAGTCTGTGTGGGGTTGATGATGCACCACAGTGAAAATCTGGGTCACTGCATGCTGATGGAACAGGAGAAGAAGTCGGCTCACCCCTGTCCTCATCAGAAGAATCAAGAGAATATTCTGCTGGAGGTACTGGAATAGGAAGTCTCTCACCATGTGGAACTGGTCTCAATGCAGACAGAATGTTTGGCTAGACTATTCTAGACTTCTTTGGCTTCATTATTCTGCCAGAAAGAGGAGGAACCAAGCAGAAGTAACAGTCTTTTATGTGGTTGCTTGGCTCTCTCCCCACCATGGGGACTGCAAATGGCATTGATGGTCTTTTGACACTGAACCACTGTGAAAGCAGTGTTGTCCATGTAGCATGCATATATGCGGGGCCCAAGGCTTGTCTTGGTCACCAACCTTACATCTGAAGTAAAGATGATAAGCCTTCTTCACTTGGGAAGTGACACTTTTCTTCTGGTTGGCAAATGTCACTTTCCCACAAATAGAGCAGAAATTGTCCACGCTATTAATGCACTTTTGAGGCATTACTGTTCTTTAATGTACCGAAATGGATAAAATAATAACAGTTCTGTGGAACAGTAGCTTCAACTGTCTCGCACAAAGTCTGAAATATTTTCAGTGCTCAACCTTTCCAACAGGACTTTATATAATGCACTGCTGATGTCAGCTTACTTCAGCAACTGCCTGGCAGTAGTATTGCATTGCATCAGAACATGATGCAATCAACTCTAGATGATGTGTTCATGATGGTGTTATGCAATGTGATGCAATACTACATCATTCTAGGCTGATTTAGGATATTGTTGCAGTCCTATTGGATACATTTACATGGTGAAACATATAAAATGAATTATATGAACTATCTTCAAAAATAATAAAAAAATTTCAGGGTTATATTCATGTTCAGCACACCAAGATACTACAGATTAGGGCCTTTTTAAGTCACTAACTATGTCACTGTTGACCAGAGTTATAGGTCAGTTGTTTGTAAATGTAGCAGTTGATTTCTAAATTCTCTTTTCTATGCCACTAATCAAAGTTCTTATTTCTATGCCAACACCACCTTGTCTCAAATAGAATCACTTTATGACTTTATATCTTAGTTATTAGAGTTTTTACCAAATCTCCCTACCTAATGTCAGTCTTCAGAAGCATTTGATTTAACTTGGTCCTTCCACATAAATTTTAGTGTGAACTTACTACACTTTGATTAGAAATGCACTGATATGTAGATCAACTTGTGGAGAATTGCTACATTCTCAATAATGAATCTTCCTAGATATAAATATGACACAGATTTATTTTAGAGCTTTATGTTCATCATGTCTTTCAATAGAGGTTTCTAGTAGTTCCCATAGTACTCTTGCAATTTCATTATAAATTTGTTCCAAAACACAATATAGATTTGGTAGGTACTATAAAAATAATACAGAATTATGAATTAAAGGGGCCTCCCTGGTGGCGCAGCGGTTGAGCGCTGCGCTGTGGAGCTGCTGGCAGCGTGCGATGCAAGTTCAACGCCCGGCCAGGGAGAGTCCCACATGGTGTGGCAGACCTCTCCTGCCTCACCCACTGCTTCCCTCAGCAGTGTATTTCTTATCTGCCTGTTCTGCTCCCCACTCTGTCTCTGGTGAACCCTCCCACCGCCCCACGCATCTGGCCTGTACCCCAGCTTGTATGTATAAATAAATAAATCTTTAAAAATAAAAAAAAGAATTATGAATTAAAGTACATACATAACACATTCTAGTAAAGAATTAAAGTGTATTTTGGAAGCTCCAGCTTGTAAACCAGAGTCCTTCCAAGAACGGATGAAGCAATGTTTTATTTATTATTTTATTATTTTTCAAATATATATATTATTTGTTGTTATTTATATCTTTTACATTTTGCATTCCCCTTGGGTAACCCAATTCACCTGTGATCTATCTCTGTGGTCCCTTGTGCCTTTTTCTACTCCATTTTGTGCCCTTATCCTTCTTCTTCCCCCTCGCCCACCCACCCCACTGAGTGTCTCTCTCCTATGTGGTTTCCTTATAGTCCTGTTGATGCTACGTTTTAATAACAATTTCAGTTTGTATCTTTTGCAAGTTTTTAGAAAAACCTTGGCATGTTTGTATCTATAATTGTTTTTTATCTACTTTGACAATTCAGCTCTTCAAGGTACTGCTATTCATAAAGCAGATGGAAGTTATAGCTTAATATTTAAAAACAAATTGAAAACACTGAAGAAAATGACTAAAGCTTTGAATGAGTTGCACATTTTAGAATATTCAGAAATGGTAAGATCAAGCAAAACAACAACAATAAAAACCAAGAACTGATACATTTGAAAAATAAACTTGAAAACAAAGGAAAAAAATTCAGAAACATATTGAATCCGATACAATAGCAAACAGACCTTAGAGACAGAAAGGGAGGGAAATGAAATATGCAAAGTTAAAGAGTAAAGACAGGGAATAAGCGGATTTAAGAGAAAATTATAAATATAGAAGACAAGTAAAGTATATTTTGGTGTCTATGAATGGGTCACCGAAGAAACATATTAAGCATTTTAGTAAAACAATTATTTTAAACTATAAACTAAGGGAGTCAAAAAGTAAAGGAATATTTCAATGTATATATTCAAAAGACATGGCATATAACTGGGAAAACTGGCCTAAAATAGTTCACATAGATATTCCTTAATAAAATCATCAAAATTTAAGTTAGTATTAAAAAAATAATTTGGTCATTGAAACAGAATGGTTCAAATCATTAATAAAGGAAAGAAAATCAGACTTACATACTCTTGATATTAGATGGTAAAACTCAATCCAGAAAAAAAAAATCTTTTAAATGAATTAAAAGCCTTACAACACAAAAACTATAATGCAAATAGAGATGAAGCAAATATAAATAGATATGCAGTAGATAACAGGCCATAAATTTTCATTAAGCAGAAATTACAGGACATAAAAAGAGCAAGAGATACAGGCAGATAATATTTTATCTTCTATCTTATTATGAGTAAATAAACGAGTAAATAAAAAGAGTAAAAAAGATCATAATGAATGTATATGGAACATTTAGAAGCAATGAATTATATTAGGTTACAAAGTTCCAAAAATAACTGAAGTAATATAAGCAGTAGTCTCTGTTCCCAAAATGAATCCAAAAAAGTTTATTAATAGCAAAACAAAAAATAAGTCCTTCAATCCTGTTATTTAGACTGTTCAGTGACCAAATCTTGAATTAAAGGGAAAAGGAAAACAAAATCTCTACATTTTAGAAACTAAGGATGAAAGCAAAAGATATCAGAATCTTTGCGACTTAACTAAAGTCATCCTTTGGGAAGTTTTTAAGCATGAATTACTTACATTACAAAATTAAAATAAATAAATATCAACTGCAAAAGTTATGAGTGTCTGCCAGTTACAAAGTTAACTAACAGAAAGCAAGAGAAAGTATTTAGTAAGCTAAAGTGCAACAAGGTAGACAGTAGGAAGCCAGTAGAACTAATTTTAAAAATGAAGCATGACCCCCAAAAATCCAAGTACACATTTTTCTCAAGTGCACACGGATCATTCTCCAGAATCGATCACATATTGGGCCATAAGATAAACATGAACAGATTCATCAAGATCAAAATCATCCCAGCTATCTTCTCTGATCATAAAGGCATTAAACTAGAACTAAATCATGAAAAGAAAACAAGGAACCTACCCTTTGCATGAAGATTGAAACCCACACTACTGGAAAACCACTGGGTTAATGAGGAGATCAAAGAAGAAATTAAAAAACACTTTGAATGACAATGAGGACACCACTTTCCAGAATGTATGGGACACAGCAAAAGCAGTAGTAAGAGGAAAGTATGTAGCAATACAGGCCCACATCAAGAAACCAGTAACTACTCAAAGAAACAACTTAATCTCTCATCTCAAAGAATTAGAAAAAGAACAACAAAAAAACCAAAAACTAATAGAAGTAAGGAAATAATAAAAATCAAAGCAGAAATAAATGAGACAGAAACCAAAAAAAACAATACAAAAGATCAATGAAACCAAAAGTTGGTTCTTCGAAAAAATAAATAAAATAGCCAAACTCACAAAGAAAAAACAGGTGAAAACACAAATAAATAGGATCATAAACAAAATAGGAGAAATTACAACAGACTCAGGATAAATCAAAAGAATAGTCAGAGGTTACTGTGAAAATCTATATGGAAACAAATTCAACATTCTGGAAGAGATGGACAAATTCCTAGAACGATATACTCATCTAAAACTAGATAAAGAAGACATAGAGCACCTAAACAGGCCAATCACAAGCAGTGAAATAGAAACAGTAATTAAGGGGCCTCCCTGATGGCGCAGCAGTTAAGCGCTGTGCTGTGGAGCTGTCGGTAGTGGCAACGCAAGTTCGACACCCAGCCGGGGAGATTCCCACATGGTGTGGCAGACCTCTCCTGCCTCACCCGCTGCTCCCCTCAGCAGTGTATTTCCGTAGCTCTGCCTGTTCTGCCCTCCACTCTGTCTCTGGTGAACCCTCTCGCTGTCCCACACCTATGGCCTGTACCCCAGCTTGTATGCATAAATAAATAAATCTTAAAAAAAAATAAGAAACAGTAATTAAAACACTCCTCCAAAACAAAAGCCCAGGACCAGACAGATTCACAAATAAATTCTACCAAACATTCAGAAATGAACTAGTGCCTATCTTACACAAACTCTTTCAAAAAATTGAAAAGGAAGGAATACTATCAAAGACATTCTATGAAGCAAACATCACATTGATACCAAAACTGAACAAGGACAACACACAAAAAAGAAAACTACAGGTCAATATCTCTAATGAACACTGATGCAAAAATCCTCAATACAATTTTAGCTAACAAAATTCAACATTGCATCAAAAAGATAATTCACCATGACCAAGTGGGATTTATTCCAGGGGCACAAGGATGGTTCAATATCAGAAAATCAATTAATGTATTCCAACACATCAACAAAAAGAAACGTAAAAACCATACGATCATATCTATAGATGCTGAGAAAGCATTTGACAAAGTCCAACATCCAGATATGATGAAAGTCCTCAAAAATCTAGGGATAGAAGGAACATACCTCAACATGATAAAGACCATATATGACAAACCCACAGCCAATATCATTCTCAACAGTGAAAAGCTGAAAGCCTTTCCCCTGAAATCTGGAACAAGACAAGGATGTCAATTGTCACCACTGCTTTTCAATATAATACTGCAAGTCCTAGCCATAGCAATAAGATAAGAGAAAGGCATACAAGGAATCCAAATAGGGAAGAAGTGAAGTTATCACTTTTTGCAGATGACATGATAATATACATAGAGAACCCTAAAAACTCCACAGAAAAACTAATCAAAATAATCAATTTAGTAAAGTAGCAGGATACAAAATCAACACACAAAAATCAGTAGCCTTCCTATGTGCAAACAATCAATCCAAAGAAGAGGAAATCAGGAAAACCACCCCTTTTACAATTGAAACAAAAAAAAAATCAAATACCTGGTAATAAACCTAACAAAATAAATGAAGGATCTATACAAAGAAAACTATAAAACATTATTAAAAGAAATAGAATACACAAAGAAATGGAAAGACATTCCCTGCTCATGGAGAGGAAGAATTAAGATTATCAAAATGGCCATACTACCTAAAGCGATTTACAGATTCAATGCTATTCCAATAAAAACCTCAATGACATTCTTCAAAGAGATTGAACGAATACTGATGAAGTTAATATGGAATCACAAAAACCTCGAATGGCCAAAGCTCTCCTGACCAAAAAGGAGAATGGAGGTATCACCCTACCAGACTTCAAACTATACTACAAAGCCATAATAATTAAAACTGCATGGTATTGGAACAAAAATATACACACAGATCAATGGAATTGAAGAGAGAACCCAGAAATCAACCCATGTATATATGGACAATTAATCTTTGATAAGGGTGCAAAGAATATGCAATGGAACAAGGACAGTTTGTTCAACAAATGGTGCTTGGAAGACTGGACGACTACATGCAGAAAATGAAGCTGGACTACTACCTCACACCATGCACAAAAACCAATTCAAAATGTATGAGAGACTTGGATATAGACCTGCAACCATAAAATTTATAGAAGAAAATGTAGGCAAAACAATACATGATATACATCTTAGTAATATTTTTAAGGATACATCCCCCAAAGCAAGGATAGTGAAGGAAAAGATAAACAGCTGGGATTACATCAAAGTAAAAAGCTTCTGTACAGCAAAAGAGACATTAAACAAGAAACAAACTACTGACTGGGAAAAAAAATTTGCACTCCATATACAACAGACAAGGGACTGATCACAAAAATCTACAAAGAATTCACATGACTCAACAAAAACAAAGCAAAAAATCCAGGCAAAAAATGGGCAGAAGAACTTAAAAGACACTTCTCCAAAGAAGAAGAGCAAATGGCCAACATGAAAAAAATGTTCAACATCCCTCATAACCAGGGAAATGGAAATAAAAACCACAATGAGATACCACCTTACACCAGCAAGAATGGCACATATTAAAAAACAGGCAACAACAAATGTTAGTGAGGGTGTGGAAAAAAAGGAACCCTCCTGCACTGCTGGTGGGAATGCAAACTGGTCCAACCACGGTGGAAAGCTGTATGGTGGTTCCCAAAATTGCTAAAAATGGAGCTTCCATATGACCCAGTAATACCACCTCTGGGAATCTTCCCAAAGGACACAAAAACATCAATCCAAAAAGATACATGCACCCGTATGTTTACTGCAGCATTATTCACAATGGCTAAGATATGGAAACAACCCAGATGCCCAAAAATAGATGATTGGATTAAGATGTGGTACATATACACAATGGAATACTATACAGCATTCAAAAAAGATAAACACATGCAATTCGCAGCAACATGGATAGAGCTAGAAGGGATCATGCTCAGTGAAATAAGCCAGAAAGAAAGAAAAAAATACCGAATGGTTTCACTTATAACAGGAATATAGGAGAATCAAATAAGAAAGAGACATTCAGCAAGGAAGGGGGAGGAAAAGGGCTCAAAATGGGGGAGAAAAGAGCACAATGGACTATGGTGATGGTTCACAGGTGAATTGGTGGTGGGTAATTTTATGGGGAATACACAATAATGTAAAAGATATGAATAAAAATTTAAATATTAAAATAAATAAATAAATAAATAAATAAATAAGCATGTTCTTTGGGGAAAAGAATCAACAAATAGAGAAACCATTAGCTGACCTATGTTTCCTAAAAGAAGGAAGAATATGAAAATATGAGGTAGAAGTAACCATGAAACTAGAGGAAATTATTCTTTAATTATCAGAAACTACCTTGTTCAACTAACTGCAATACATGTGAAAACCAATTTGAAATGAATAGCTATACCAGAATGATGTACCAAAACCAACACCAGACAATTAGTATGGAAGAAATAAAGTTTCTGGAGATATGCCCTCTGAGGAAGGCACGAGGTCCGAATAATTTCAAAAGAGAATTCTACCAAAATTTAAAAATATAAAGATCAAATAATCTCAATGCTACATACACTTTCCAGAGCATGAAAAAGAAAAAATCCAAACTAGTTTCATGAAGCATGTGTAACACTGATAACAAAAACCTGTAAAATCTATATAAAGAGAAAATTTTACACCAAACATTCTTAAATGGATTGATGCAAAAATAGCAATAAAAGTTATTATTAATAAAAATAACTAGGAGTACAGAAAACCATAAAAATTCTTGTAACATAAATACATAAAAACAAGGAAACAGTGCCCACTAGAGCTACTATTTTTACAAGGTATTATTCAAAGCACCTAGATCAGAAAAAAATATTTAGAAGCTTAGGATAAAGAGGAAGAGGTAAAACAATATCTGCAAGTGATATGATTGTATGTTAGGAAACCCCATGGAAATTAATGGAAACACTAAACAAAAATAAAATGCAAATTTTAATTATGTACAAAATATAATGTATATATTTATATGTCACATCTATTATAGCTAGGCATTACATATATGTATTATACTTGAGGATACTTAAAAACACTTCTGAAAGACACACAAATTTAAGCAAATCAAAAAGCACAGATTATTTTGGATAAGAAGAATCAACGTTAAAAAGATGTTAATACCTCGTAAGCCAATCTATATTTTAAATAATACAAATAAAATTATCAACAAATTTTCTATGGAGCTAATTCTAACTCCAGATAAGGAAATAGGAGTCGCTTATAAAACCTGAAAAATCAATACCATTACTGGAGAGAAACCTGACCGGAACTAAAATGCCATTGGGAGCTGCTGTAAATAAAGCTCTGTGATATTGATTCATAGATAAAAATTAGCAGATAATTTAGATAATTAAGGTTTCAGAAAATATTTAATTTTATAAGGAAATCCAGCACATAATTAAGGACATATCATAAACTAATAGAGAAAACACTGATTTTTTTAAATAAATGGAATTGGGGTGACTGAAGGATGTGGAGGTCAAGCTTTACTTCACATTATATGTCAGAATAAATTCCAAATGGAGCTAGGATATAAAAGTAAAAAGTACTAGAAGCAATAAAAAATGAATAAAGCTATAATTTGAGGGCAGGAAAACTCATCCAGAAGAATAAAAGATAAATACATTTCTGCTATAAAACCTAATTTGCAAAGACCTTTTTTTGCATGGCAAAATGCCCCCCTAACCCAAACAGCTTAAAGGCAAACGAAAAGCTGATAAAGATACTGGCAACTTACATTGAGATAAGCTTGTCTGTTTCTCACATGCACAGAGCTTGCAAAAATCAAGGGGAGTGAAAGGTAACAGTGGACAGAAAAATATAAATAGCTCACAGAAGAAGTAAAAGTGAGCATTAAGATGCTCAGTTTCATTCAGAAATAAAAGAATATGTAATTAGGGCCTCCCTGGTGGCGCAAGGGGTTAAGTCTCAGCACTATGAAGCTATCCACAGACACTGCAGCAGGAGTTCAATCCCAGGCCAGGGAGCTTCCCACATGGCACAGCAGACCTCTCCTGACTCACCCACCTGCTCCCCTCAGCAGTGTATATCAGTCAGTCTGCCTGTTCTGCTCCCCACTCTGTGGTGAATCCTCTCACCCCTCCCCCACACTTCTGGCCTGCACCCCAGCTCTTGTACGCATAAATTAATAAATCTTAAAAAAAATATGTAATTAAAGCCATTCTCAGATACTTCTACCTAGCAGACTGACAAAAACCAAAAGCTTGACAATACCTTTTGTTGGGGAAGCTGTGGAGGAATAGATCTTTTTACACATGGTGTGTGGAAAAGCACAATGACACAATATTATTGGTAAATTTTCTGGTATCTGGCAGAATTATGTGTGAGTGTACCTTTTGAAGCAGTAATCCTACTTCTGGAAGTCTATCACAAAGACAGACTGAGAAAAATACAAAAATGACTTAGTCACCAAGTTATACAACATGACCTTGTACTGTTTATAGCGCATTGTGGGAAAAAGCCTACAAGTCCATGGAAAAGGGATTCCACACAACAGAGTATCACATAAGCCCGAAAAGGAATATGGAAGCCCTCTATACACACACAAACACACACACACACACACGTAGTGATCTCCAATGCAACATGCACAATATTATATATAATGTTACATTTGAGGATAGGGTGAGATAAAATTACACGCAAACTCACATCATAGTTATAGACACCCCCTTCCACTCATTTCAAATTTGACATTAGAGGAGGCATCCAGTCAAGGGGAGAGTCATAAAAGTGAGCCTCCTTAGATATACCTGGTTATAAAGTTTTGATTTGGGAACCAAACATATTTTTATTACTTGAAAAATTTAGATACATGGTGCAGCAGATCTCTCCTGCCTCGCTCGCTGCTCCCCTCAGCAGTGTATTTTGGTCGATCTGCCTGTTCTGCTCCCCACTCGGTCTCTGGTGAACCCTCTCACCGCCTCACACCTCTGGCTTGCACCCCAGCTTGTATGCATAAATAAATAAATCTTTTTTTAAAGTTACATATATGGAAATCATGTAGCAATGAACGATGCTTACTCCACATCAAGTTGGTAACACAACCGCAGAGAAATGAGTTCTTTCAAGTTTTTGTAGAATACAAAATTTTGACTTTCCATTCATTCTCAGTGGAATATAATCAGAAGACAAACAGATTCATTTAGAAATTTACAACTATGTTCCATGGTCTAACTGCTAGTAGAAAAAACTGGTATTACTATTTTAAAACTATTTTTATATAATGCAAGATAATCCAATGACCAATTACATTCATATTGTTAGGAACCAAGATTTGAATTGGAAACATCAGGATAAAATAACTTCAGTCCCCAAGCTCATGGCTCTTGAAACCTTCATCCCTGCACTGAATTGAGTGTTCACTCAGCTCTGTTCTGGCAGGCAGATTGGGCCCAGCCACAGGCTCAGCTGTGCATGCTACTGAACTTGTTCTGATTAAAACTGGAGAGTCGAGAAGTCCTTTTCTTATCAGGAGTACGTCATCATTCCTTACGATCTAAATATGTTTGTTGTGTCCTGTTTTCAGACCATAAAGTCATAATGGATCTTAGAATCTCTGCCAATGAAAATGGTGAATATGTAAGCAGGTTGAAAAAATGGATTAATTGTTGTGGTATAAAAACCAAAGGAAATGCTGGCATTGTGCTTCTTATAGCTCTTTCCTATTTGATAAAATAAAAAACAAAGGTAAAATAACGAACAAAAATACTTCATGACTTAAAAATGCCTCTAGACCAGAAAACAAAGTTTCTCCTTATTCTTTGTATTAAGACCCCAGAGGCAGAAGTCGATAATACCAAACAAAAGATTAGATCTTAATTATAGACCATAAAGGCATGTAACCATGACACTAATAATAAAGACAATTTCAACCTTTACAGGAAACGGAAATAGGTATGTCTTCATTTACTTTGGCTTTTATCCACTCATTAAACTAAGACCTGTCATCACAGGCAAATATTGAAGCAGTGCTAATACCTTGACATAAATTATATTTCACAGATGTAGAAGCTGTAGTCATCTACCTGCCAACCCCACTGTTGCCCTCCTGCCAGCCCTTCCAGGCCAACCTAGGGTATGATCTTGGAGAGTTATCCGTATTAGGGTATGTAGGCAGGATAAGTGTGTAATGAGAACAGTCAGGCCAGCTACTCTGCATGGAAACATCAAGAGTGAATCAGTCTGTGTTTGCAAGTGGAAATCAAGGATTGATTTTCAGTGGGAATTCACAGCCATTATAAAATGATGGAGGAAGACAGCTAAGCTGACCTGAAGGGCAATGGGGTACAGTGGGGTCTGCTTATAATGTCTTGTTTTGGTTCCCATTCATTTATCTAGTATTACTGTACCACTAGACAGTAAATTCCTGGGTGGTAGGTCTGTCTCTGAAACAACTCTTTTTTCATATGCAACAGGATCAAGCAGAACCCTAAGGATATGGTGTTGTTGAATAAATATCTACCGAGTTGACTTAAACAGAATCCTAACACAGACTTGAAGTCCGCCGTGACCCCTTATTCCATTTGAATGGCCTTCATGAAAACAAACGGGTCTTTCTAATGCCACCTATGGAGAGATAGCTGTGATTAAAGCAGGTCTGAGAAAGGACTTACTTATTCATCCTGGCATAGCATAGGTGACTTAAATAATTGTAAGGCATTCTAGAATTAAACTGTCAAAAATATTATTTTCATTCCATCTTAAATCAATTAAGGTGATATTTAATTGTTGATAATAAGCAGCAAATAAAAAATGTGACATGTAAAAATGTCAAATAACTGAAATTAACTTCCTACACAGGATTAATTCTTTAATTGTAATTATGTTTTTTTTCCTCTGGAGTTATTTTACATTGAATAAATCCTTACTGTTCACAGGTTATTCTCTTAAAGAATTAAAAACTTGTGACTTTAGGCAGCTTTGTAAGCAGGCTTTAGAATAAGCTTTATAAAATAGTGTACTTAATTACACTTGTTTTTAAGGAGAAAATTTGGCTTGAATGTTACATCTTTTTACCCTTTCCAACAGAACCCCTACCAGCACTTCCATGATTGTCTTATTGATCAAATTGACTTCTCTGAGGTTCTACTGTGTGTCTATGTTGGATAATTTCTTCCTTCTTTTGGTCCCAGTTTTTCTGCTCCCCAGTTTAGTTTCATGTTGCCAGGATTTATCAGCGCACTAAAGACTTTTAAGACTCAATCAATTGTCATCTGCCATTAAATAATTAGGGATTCAGATCTTGACAGCACCAGCAGATTCAGAACTAGCAAAATCCTCTGTTGACTGTATTCTCATGCAGTAAATGAGACATAGCGGAAGATAACCCAGCATAGAGCTGTCCACACTAAAGAAGTTAAATAAATGTTGGCACTGGCTTTGTTTCTGATTTTTTTTCCATGCCATATGGTAGAGTGAAAAAGACTATCCACAAAGTTCTTGAGAGGCATGGAAACTAAAGGACTTCTTGAATGTCACAGAGGGAGCCAGCAAAGTCGTGGAGTGACATAAGGTCTCCTGCCCAGGACTGTCTGTGCTGCTGCACCAGCCCTCGCTTCCTCAGCCACCTGCTCCCTCAGCGATTCCAATGCTGTCCTTTTGGTGTAGTGCACATTTTTCAGAGCTGAGTATTCTGGAAAAGGAGCATGAAGGAAGGTCCTTCTCATTATTCCCAAGAGCCTGTGGATGCATGACATTTTTATTCCATCAATTTATTTCAGAACTTACTTTTCTTCAACTGAAACAACCTGTAAGTTTTAGGTCAAGATTTAAATGGGGGCTTAGGGGTGGGGAGGCCAATGAAATCGTTGCTGGAAGCATTCTTTGATTTGAATATTTTAATTTGCACTTTTTTCCTGAAATATTGGCAAAAAAAAAAATCTAAAATCAGAATGCTCTTGCTTCTAGAGAAGGCCTTTTTTTTTTTCACTTAAAATGAATTTATCATCTAAAAACAGTCTGTTCATTAGCAGAAGAGGCAAAATGTTCTCTCTGGAGCAGCAACCTGTTTTCTGCTGAGAGATGGAACTCCCTCCTATTTTGTGCGTACAAGTAAAAGAACTTCTGTCGTCCATCACTATTTCCTATAGACAGCCCCCCGACGCAGGATCAGTGGGAAGGCAGATCAACAACCCTCTGGCCAGATGCTTAACAGAATATTCTGCTCATCAAATCAAGCCCTGTTTTTCAAGTGGATGAATAGGGGTTTTTTTATGAGAGCAAGTAGATGTTGAAAGAGAGTGCTTTGGCTGCACTGAGAAATCCACAAATATTTCTCAGAATTTGTTAGCATGGATAGTGCCTGCAAAACAGAATTAGACAGTCTCTTGGAAATTGGGTAGTTTTACTGAACAGGCAATTTATATGGCTTCCTCTAGCATCATGTCTGCCTTCCAATGATAGTAAATTTTACTCCTGCAAAAACAGAGCCCACGAGGAATGATAGCTTTTGAATATTTTTGTTTCTGTTTTTAGTCTATAATTTTCCATCATGCGCACAGGACTAAAGGAAGAGACACATTCCTAGTAGACACTGAGGTCATATTTTGTGTTTTCTGGTGCCAAACACACCAACGGATAAGGTGCTAAGTGGAAAATGCATTTTCTCCATCTCCTGATATCTTTCACAGACATTCTTATTATCCTTAGCTTTCCTCTTGTAAAATACACAAACACACACACACACACACACACATACACACACACTAAAATAAATGACTAGGTTCTTTATACTTACAATAACACTTATTTCTTGGTCATGGGAAGGTATAACAGTATTAAGTGCTAGGAATTCACTACAGCAAGACACAAGAAGAACAGGAAATTGTGGGCAGGCAAAGCATATCAAGGATAAAATTAGCTTCACGCATATGACTACCAGGAAAGTTACACACTACTAGAATCAAGGTATCAGCGGTTGTCATCAAGGAGTAAATCAAGCAACAATTCTTTGAATGAATACAAGATAGGAAATATGCCCTCTACTCACAAAGTGTGATGGCAGACCAGACGGTTTTACATTTCTACCCTCACTTAAACCCCACTTGCCAATACTAACATATGATTAACTACAAGGGAAGACTAAGGTAAATTGTACCCTCCTTTTGTATATTGATTTTGGCTTGGAAAGTACAATTGCTTGGGTTTGCAAAGAAGGTTTGAGAGAACACCATGTCATTACAATCTCAGATAAACCCATCTCTAGTTGACAATGCTGGCAATTCATGGGTAACTAGCAATACCAGTTGCTCATGGGTGACAGGACTACTTGGGATATCTGAATTTATTTTTTCCCTATTTCTATATAAGGCAAATAGTTGATGGAACCAATACATTTCAAAGGCAGCATCACCAAATTTGAGATACAATACAAAAGAAGTTAATACTTGTCATCTGCTTCCAAGTCCTCAAATGATTTGCTTTGAAACCTATGGATTTTAACCTATTGCTTTTAAACTAATGGATTTGTTTTGAAAAATATTTACTATCAACAATATGATGGGGAAAGAGTGACAGGAGATCATATCAGGAGACTTAAGCTAATCAAAGAGATAAATGTCATCAAAGGGGTTGAGAAGCTGCAGGGCAAAAATCTAAACAGTGTCCTCAGTTATCACTCAAAAGTCATCTTCCATACTATAACCTAACTGCTCTTGAAATTGTGGGTTCATTTCTTGGCTTTTGATTTTATCCCATTCATATGTTATCTACTTTTATTCTACTACCATGCTGTTTTAATTACTTTTGCTTTGTAGTATAATTTGAAGTCTGGGAGTATAAAATCTGTCTCTCTCTTTTTTTTTAAGAATGCTTTAGCTATTTAGGGTCATTTGTGAGTCCATAAAAATTTCAGTAATCATTGCTCTATTTCTTTGAAGAATGTCACTAGATGTTAATTGGTATTACATTCAATCTGTATAGTGCTTTGGATAAGATGGTCATTTTAACAATGTTAATTCTTCTAACCTGTGAATATGAAATCTTTCCATTTCTTTGTATCTTATTTTATTAACAATATCTTTTAGTTATAACAATATCTTATTGTTTTTCTTATATAGGTCTTATATAGGTCTTAACCTCCTTTGTTAAGTTAATTCCTAGGTACTTCATTTTTTTTTGATGTGATTGTAAATGGGATTTTTTTCTTTTCTAGTTCATTGATTGCATATAGAAACACAGCAGACTTTTGTATAATGATTTTGTAGTTTGTCACTTTACATACATGAAGAAAGCAAAGTCTATTCAACAAATAATGTTGGGAAAGTTGAACAGTCACATCCAAATAATAATCTAGACCACTATCTCATACCATACACAAACATTAATTCAATATGGATCAAAGACTTGGATGTAAAATATAAAACCATAGAATACATGGACAAAACATTCCATTATGCTGAGTTCAGTGGTATTTTTTGAAACTCGACTACAGAGGCAGAGGAGAGAAAGGCAAAAATAAATGGAACTCCATCAAACTAAAAAGCTCTGTTATTCAAAAGAAATTATGATTAAAATGAAGACATCCTACTAGATGGAAGAAAATATTTGTTCATCATACACCCAAAAAATGGCTAATATCAAAATCTATAACGAATTCATACAATTCAATAAGAAATCAAATAAACCAATCAAAAATGGGCAGAAAGGCAAAATAGACATTTCTCCAAAGAAGACATACAGATGGCCAACAGGCACATGAAAAAATGCTCATCATCACTATCACCAGGTAAATGCAAATTGAAACCATAATGAGATACTATTTTACACCTGAGAATTGCCTGATCAAAAAGACCAGAAACAACAGGTATTGTCGAAGTTGTAAGAAAAAAAGAAACCCCTGTACACTAATGGGTGGGATAGAGACTGGTTCTGCCTCTATGGAAAAAGAGAGTGGGCATTAATCAAAATATTAAAAATAGATCTACCATATGTCCATCAATCCCTCTCCTAGATAGCTACCTAAATGATGCAAAAACATGCATTTGAAGAGATATATATGCACTCTAATGTTCACTGAAGAATAATTTACAATGACCAAGTTATAGAAACAACTACCTGCCCAACAGCTGATGAGGAAACAAAGAAGATATATATAAATATAACTATATATATATATATATATATATATATATACACATATACACATATATAAATATAAAGAAATACACACACAAAATGGAATACTAGTCAGCTTTAAAACAGATGAAATTTTGCCAACTGCAGCAGTATGGATGGAACTGGAGGGATTACATTCAGCAACATAAACCAGAAGGAGAAAGACAAATAGTAGATGATTTCACCCAGGTGGGAGATAAAGAAACAAAGCAAAGAAACTGACAAAATAAACCCTTGAAATACGGCTGCAAAACTGAGGCTACCAGAAGTGTGAGGGTGCAGGGGTGGGAACGCAGTAGGGGAGAGGCCCAAAGGAGCCTGGTGGAGGATTATTTGGGCATTGGTGGTGGACATGGTGTGATAATATCTATTTGTAGAGGTGTGAACCTGTACCCCTAAAATAGACAATATTGTAAATCAATGTTACTTCAACAATAACATAATTTTAAAAAGCTATCCTCCAGATGTATAAAATTTCAAATAGGCTGTAATGTATTTTACTATTACACATGTATCAATACCATCAAAAGCAGTTATTTTCTAACACCAAAGAGGGTAATACAGAAATTTTATCATATTTAGGTCTATGTTAAGAATTAGAAAAGGAATTAGGTATCTTTTTAATCATTAACATGTTCCTAAGTATTCTTAAACATATTATCTTTAAGATTTTATTGGATAGTGGATCTAAACATGGGAAAAATTAAGATCCTTTGCTTATACTCATTTGGAATTTAAAAGTTGCATAACCAAAAAAGTTGGAATTTAAAAGCTGTATAAACAGAAGTGCAATCAAAAGCAAGATGCACTTAGTAATTGAATAAACCCTCCTCAAACAGATGGATGTCCATTTCTGCAACATGTATATAGGGGCAATCCAGGAATTGACAAGTAACAATGAACAAGAAATGCATGAGTTTTTATAAAGTTTTAGGTGCTTTTCTAATTCCTAACATGGACCTAAATATTATGACCAGAACAAGAGACCTGATCATCAGTTAAGTTGCAAGTCACCGGGGTGACCTGGACCAGTGCAACTAACAAACGTGACTGGGAGTCATGGAAGACTCTGTACACTAGTGGTAACAAAAAGATGAACATTCTGGTTCCTGCCCACAGGAGGTTTATGAACCAGTAGGGAAGATAGGACAAATGATCACAGCTGGCATCCAGCGGGAGCGAATATGAGAAGTGAAAGCAAACCCAGCACAAATGCAGGCAACGGAAAAGCTCCTCTCTACCCAGAGAGGAGAGAGTTTGAAGAAAGGTTTTATGGAAGAATGCCATCTGAAGGAGACTGAAAGAATGTATAAAACTCTGACAGGAATCCTAAAGATAGAGGGCCTTTCAGTGCCTCTTTCTCAGGCCGAATTTGGTGCCCAGGACAAGAGCGCACCTACTCCCCAAAGCTCCCCGCCTTTTACTCACACGAACTGGTCTTCCTCAGTACATCACTGAAGCAGCTCTGCAGGCTGTTTGTGCTTGTGCCATTTGTAATAAGGCTCCTTGACTATGGAGGTAAGAATTCCTGACAGTACCTTCTGAAGAGAAGAAAAAGTCAATGAAAGCTGAATCTGGAAGCATCAGAAGGACTGAAGGAAAGGGCGAGGTGGCAGAGAAAGAGCGACCACAGTGGCGAGGCAAGAACCTGGCGCCGGGATGAAGGACCTGTACCGGAGCAGAGGGGCGGAGACAAAGAGGACACGTGGGTTCCAGAAGCAGTTCAGAAATTACTCGATAGTTAACTGAATAATTTGGTGAGGGAGGAAATAGAGTCCATGGTTAATTTAAACTTTAGCGCTTCATTGTCTGGTGAATGTTGCCATCACTTACAAAGAGAACAAAAGGAACAAACTCAAGGAGGAAGATGACGTATTCAGTGAGAGGCAATAGTGAGGCGAGAGCTTACAGGACATTGAGGCAGCAGAGTATGGAGTAGTCGCAACCAGGGATAACCCTGCGCCAACCTCTCCTTCCCATCAGAGGGCACACTTTAGTAATGTCTGGAGACATCTAGGTTTTAATCACAGGAGCGGGGACGCTGTGAGGCCTGAGGATGCTGTCAAACATCCAAAATGCACAGGACAGACCTGCACAAGAAAGAACGACCCAGCCAAGGACATCAAGGGTGCAGAAGGTGAGAAATCGTGGACATGGGAGCTTCATTCAAGCCTAGAACTTTAAAAGTAAAAATGCAGAAGATGAGGACTTCTGATCACTCATCGTGCAGGGCAAAGTTTGGAGAAAATTAACCATAATAAGATTGTGTGGGAAAGAAAGAGAAGTAGGTAGCTGATAAAATCCTAGGCCACTCTGCCTGGCTGGCAAAATGAGTTCACTGGGTGAGGAAACGTCACAGCCCTTTCAATGTAGGAAGCAATGTCTGGAGCTGCTCTCAGTGAGTGCCCAGAGGTGGGCATGAACCAGGAGGGAAACCACGGACCAGATCAGCTCAGGTGTGACCACCCAACCCTCTCACACTGAAAACACAGTCCACTGTATATGGTCCAAGATCTCCATTCAGAAACCTGTTAAAACTTGGTTGTGGAATCACACTGTTATGACACAAGAGAAAAATGTTTTAATAGACTGGTGTAAAGAAAAGAAGGAATGAGGAACGTAAAGGAAAATGGGAGGGAAGAGGAGAAAATGACAAGAGAAACAGGGAAGGGGGAGGAAGGGGAGGGAAGGGCCACCGTAGAAGCTTCTAGAAAGCTGACGGAATACATGTGAATGCGATTCTAAGGATGAAGATGAGAGCCATCCTCCATGATCTTGGGAGACTGTGGTTTGGGAATGAAGTCCCGATCGCACCCTCTGCTCCTTGAGCAGTACCATCCCTGTTTTGCAAAAGCTATATGAACACAAAATGACAAAAACAGTAACCAACACATGGACAGTTCTCCAGTACTTAAAGAAATGTTGCTGGAACTCTGCTCCAGAGGACTTGGCAGGTGTGGGGACGCAAGACAGGAGATGTGGCAACTCTGAAGTGGGGGGATGTCTGAGGATGCATGTTGGGCAACCTGGGAGCCTTGGGCTGCTGAGAAGAGGCAAAAAAAAGTTTGCGAGAGACAATTAGAAGATGGTCCTTTCCTGTTCCAAGTGTCATGTAGCCCACAAAGACAAGATATATCTGGAAACAAAGGTGACAGCAGTCAACCATAAAGAGGCCACGTGAACATGGGAGAGAGTGAACAGGAGGAGTGTGAACAGGAAAAGTGTGTCTTACACACAGGACAGGAAGCTGTTCAAGTAAGTCCAAGCCAGCGAGAACGTAAATTCCATCCTGGCTCCACCATTTTGTAGCTAGCACCATGCTCTGCAAATAGCAGAATGTTTCTTTTTTTTTTTTTAAAGGTTTATTTATTTATGCATACAAGCTGGGGTGTAGGCCAGAGGTGATGGGAGGTGAGAGGGTTCACCAGAGACAGAGTGGGGAGCAAAACAGGCAGATCTACTGAAGTACACTGCTGAGGGGAGCAGCGGGCAAGGCAGGAGAGGTCTGCTGTGCCATGTGGGAATCTCCCCCACAGGGACTTGAACTCGCGCCTCGGCCCCCGACAGCTCCACAGCGCTGCACTTAACCTGTTGCGCCACCAGGGAGGCCCAATAGCAGAGTGTTTCTAACTTAACTTTCTTCTGAGAAAAAGTGAATGATAAGCTTCCCGGGAGAGCTGTGTGATTAAATGAGATCAGGTATTTAAAACGTTTCACACAGCAGCGGGTGCTGGTGGGACTCAGGAATAATGTCTACACCCTACCCCAAGTGAGGACTGAAAAAGAAAGAATAGAAGCTGCATTCCGAGTCCACCCAAATATAGTATGCTAAATAAGGTAGCATATTTAAAAATTGAAATCTTCATTTTCTAAAATAAGCTTATATGTCGTCATAGAGCTGGAAATGGCCTTCAAATGTTGGTCAAATTTCTTCATTTACTGATGGGAAGGAAATGAAAAACCTATTTTGTTTGGAATGTACACGGGCAAAAAAAAAAAGATTTTAATTAAATAAAGGTGATTCATTATTTTATTTCCATCAACTACAAGATGAAGTTGGAAAATGCAGTTGATCACTGTACACAAACACATACATATGTATATATGCACATACATAAATATAAGTATACACACACAAATACACAGTCAGAATGCAGTGACTGAATGACCTTTCTCAGCAACTGTGTACCCAGAATACAAATTTGAATGAACTGATAAATGACGTATGTATGAAAGAGTGAGGTGCACCAGAGGCCTAGCAGGAAGTTATACTATGTCACCTGCATTCACTCATTTGTAAACATATCTGATAAAGTTGGTGGAAGCTTCATGGAGTGCTAAATAAAAGGGCTTCAAGAATAAACTAGAGATAATAAATGAGGAATGTCCCCCAAGCTATAATCAGATCACTCACCTGTCCAGCAGCAAATTCGGAGCGAATAGGAGCTTCCCCGGGTGCTCCATGGAGCGCCAGACCAGACCGATCATGAGGATCTCCAGCCAGGCACATTCCAGAAGGTGGACCTGGTCATGGAGGGTCAAATCCACAAAGCCTGCAGCGAGACAAGAAAATCCCTGCTGATTTAATATCAGAGTATTCATTACTGGTGAAGTGAATGCAACTAGGGATTTGAAACGGTGGGTCTGTTTTCTAATGGAATGACAGGTAATACAGCAATCATCTTTAAACCCAGTATATCAATGAGTTTGAATGTGGCATTTTCTTGATGCCTTAGTGTCACATCTACAGAAACTCACTAACTCATACAACCAACTCTATAAAGTTCTGTACTTAGTGTTAAAACTTGCACGCTTTCCGCATAGGTATTTCTAAGAGCCCTGTGTGACCATTACTATCATTTGTTTTAGTTGAAGATACTAAGGTGCAAAAAAAAAAAACATTTAATAACTTCCTGGAATTGAATAGGAATTGGAAGACAGGCAGGATTGAAATCACTAAATTTCTGTTTTGCTTCATCAAAAAGTCATGCTGTTTTCCCACACCATATAAAAAAAAAGGACTAAAACAATAGCAAATGTGAATAACTCACTTCAGGAAGAATGAGCTTAGATGAATAAAGGTGATGTTATGTCTGTTTCTGGTAAAAAACACTAAAATGTGTCCTTATTTTCTAAAGGCTTATGGGAATATTAAAGCTTTTTCTAATATCATTTACAAGGTGGTGGGTGCCTAATAATAATAGGGAGGGGCAGGAGGAAGAAGTGGCAGTGGCGGGGGGAGAAGGGGGAAAAGAAGAGAAAGAGGAGTAGGGGGTGAGAAAAGGGAGGGAGAGAAAGAGGAGGAAGAGGAGAACAACAAGATGGATTTTTTGCACTCTTACTATGGAATAGAAACCATGCTAAGTGCTGCTTGTGCACAACTAATGTTCATCTCTGTTAGTACAATAACTCTAAGAAGTAGGAACTGTTGGGGATCCCATTTTCCACATAAGAAAACAGATGTTCAGGTAACTTAGGTATTTGATAAGGTCAGAGATGAGAATATACGCTCCAGAGCCTGTATCCTTGACCACAATCAAGACTACCTCTCATGAGCTGCAATGAGTTACAGAATTTGGATCAAGTAAATCCAACTGCACAAATTAGATTTGCCAGAGTGACAGGAGCATCACAGAATCAAGAGAGCTGTCAAGTTTTCTGCTTTCCAAGCCAGCTCCCGGTTCTTTTGCTGAAAGCCCCTTTCAGCTCACATTCTGCCTGTCACTCTCTACCCTCAATCCTCTGTTCCTCCTTATCCATGGGTCCTGGTTCCACTAATTCCATTTTCCTTGTTCTTTTGTTGGTTTTCTCTCACTAATTTTATGGTTTTATTAGCTGCCTATACTTGTATTTATAAAAACATCAGGACATAAGTTTACTTCCTTGAGCAGTCAAATAGTGATGGTCTGCCTACTTGATGCTTCTTTCTTCTTGGGGGTCTTGGAATTATCACAGGACCAGCATTAAGTGACTAGACACTTTAATCACTTCTTACATACTTAAGCACCATCTTTAAGTAATCGTTACCACCAAATAGATGCTGATCCACATAGAGAATCCAAGCTGGAGAAAGACTTCAGAGTCTATGTCCCCTCCCTTAACCATCATACCCAAATCAATGGATCAGCCTCATCAATTCTCTTTGAGGTAATGTTAAAATTCCCCCCTCTCCTTTCTATATCTCCACTGTTCTGATATTAGGTTTCCAAGGGTCTCGCCTTTTTTTTCAGATGATTGAGATTTAAGCATGTTGTTGCAGATAGCACACTAGCACTGTACTTTTAATTTGCATCTCCCTAATGACTGTTTTTACTTTTACTTTTACTTGTACTTTTAATTTGCATCTCCCTAATGACTCCCTAATGATGTTCAGCACCCTTCCACATACCTCTAACAGATAATTATCTTATACTTATTCATATCAAATATGCATGTATCTATAAATCCCTCCAGACTGCATACTCATTCAAAGCATAGATGTGTGACTCCACCATTGTCTGCTTTGGAGAAGTTCAAATTTATTGCACATTTCTCTCTGTCCCTCCCATGCCAAGCCCCATAACAGTGTAGTCTTGTTCGAGCAAGCATCTTCCTGCTGGAAAGAGTGGGTTTCCCTCACATAAAGCAAGACTTGCAACTGGAGAGAAAGTGCGCAGCTTTATTCGCAAGAAAAGCAAAAGGATTTTTAAAAACTGATTGGATTTCAGTCCTCCTGGGAAGAAAAAAGAACAGGCATCTCTACAACCTGCATCTATTTACCTAGGGAGTGCACTGGGTCAAAATGGACTAACTGTGCTCGGGAAGAATCACTGCCTGCAGCGGCAGGACGTCCCTCTCTTTGTCAGTACCCAATGCCCAATGAGACAAACCAAATCCAGAGAGTAGTGTTTAAAAGGAACCCTATGAGGGAAGTTTCCAGCCTCTAAATCTTCACACCACACTTTTGGGTGAAGTCTCATAATAGCAGTGTAAATTTATGTTGTAAATTAAACTTATTTTCAAAAGTACCATCTTTTTTTAACTTTTAAATGTTTTTTATTTATATTCTTTACATTATTGTGTATTCCATGACGGTTCAAAAGTACTATTCTAAAGTGAGGTCTTCTCTCTCCTCTCATTCCCTGTCTTACATGGCAAATATAATCGCTGATAATGTCACCTACAAGGAAACCTACACCATACTACTAAACAGCCTCCATAAGCCTGGAGCAATCTCACGGGATGAATTCAGAAATATCTTGCAAAATGACTGAATCTGCCCATGCACGCGCTCGATTTTAGAAAACCAGCGGAGCACTTTCTGGCAGCAACCTTACATATGAGACAGAATCATCCTTTTTATCACTTCAAAGTTTCAGTGCTGTGTAAGGCTGACAGTGTCAGTGGTCTTGAAGCGCATAAGGGGTTCACCATGAGCACCAGTGCCACACAAGGCGGGTGATTACGAAATCTGCCTGAAGTATGTTTCTTAGTAATGTTTGCAGTCTGAGTCCAGTAGAATTTCTGGATCCTTCTGTGGAAAAGATGTAAATCTCTCTCTCAAAAACAAACAAACAAACAAACAAAAAAAACTTCTATTCAGTTCTCTGTTCCATCTGCACATTGCCTAGGGTTATCTTACTCTTGGATAATACCCTCTGTAAGTTCCTGGGGAAAGGTTGGTAAGATGCAGAGAAGATGACAATTAATCTCCTCAAAGAACATGGGAAAAGGAAGAGAACTTCCTACTGAAGGAGTTCTTCCAATATACTTGTCTCAATATTATTCTACCCATAGAGGAACTAAATGCCTTGGGGTATGTAATAAATGTTCATTAGTACTCACAGTTCATAACTAATGGAGAAAAATAATAAATCCCAAACAAACTTATACTCTCCAACTATTTATACACATAACTGATAACTGTCAGTCCTTTGACTTACTGTCCTTGCAAAAACCAAAAAAAAAAAAAAATTATCTAACATGCAATTTCAACTGGGGCTGCCATGATAAGAGGCAATCAACACCCCGAACACTTGCTGGGAGCCTGCTGCTCCCCTGGGATGTGAGGACAAGCAGCAGTGACAGATATCTGTACAGGTGACACCAAGGTGACCTACCCCTGCATCACCTGGGGACTTAGTAACAGTGACAAGGGGGCCTATGACATCCAGAACCAGTGAAAGAGAATGCCTACCCCCAAATGAGTGATAGTAGTTTACTGACATCAAATGACATCAGATGCCCAGAAATCCCATTTTTTAAAATAAAATTTATATATTTTTTTTCATAAAAGGCGGCAAACATGGGCCTTTTCTCTAGTCCACATTCACAGATGTAGTGAGTCAGAGACAGAATGGGGTGGAATTGGAGAAGTATCTCAAGTCCGCTCTCCACTGCCTAGGGGCAGAGGATGTAATGAAACACAGAGGTCTTGTCACAGAAGACCCTCCCTGTACACGGGCTGGGCCATCACCAACTAGAGACATTCCTGCTGGTTTCCACTACAAAGCATCTGTACTTCGTCCAAGATGGTTAACTTGGTCTTGACGCGAAAGGCTCTCCTGACTGTCTCCCCCTCGGTTGGGCCCCATGAGATCCTAAGGCCTTCTTCCTACATTTCTAGGGACCGCCACACAGGGGCTTATTTTGTGTCGGCACACAGACCCTTATAGCTGCGCACTTGTCCTGGGTGTAGCAACAAAGCTCTTACAGATGATGCTGGAAAGTGTGTAGAGATCCTTGGATAAAATGACTAATACATGGTGAATGTTTGTAGAGCTCTCACTGCTAGAGATTAATGGTAAATCTGAATGGCTCTTCAGAGGAGGAATGAGAACAATTAAAAACTGCAGTAATTATGCTTCCCATTTCCACAGTTACAATGTACAACACTGCAAAGTGAAGCAAAAACCTTGTGAAAGAAAAATGTCACTTTTTCCCAGGGAGTGCTATGTTTAAAGCTGGAAGCCAGGTGGTTGGTTCCCTTAGCAAATCTACTGGAAAAAATAATAGTTTCCTGACCTTCAAAAAAGTTAATCATGTTCTCAGACATATGATGAACCCAATGTGCTCCAGAATGTCAAATTGTCTACTGCATTCTTACTGGATTGCTTTAATTCAATGGCAGAATATTTAAATAATTCAACTGTGCTACTTTCATGCCAAAGACTCAGGTAAAAAAGAAGGAGGAGGCGAAGGAGAGGAAGAAGAAATAAGGGAATAGAAGGGGCCTCCCTGGTGGCACAATGGGTTAAGTCGCAGCACTGTGAAGATACCCACAGCCACTGCAGCACTGGAGGGGGGGAGTTCCACTCCCAGCCAGGGAGCTTCCCACATGGCACAGCAGACCTCTTCTTTCTAGCCCACTGCTTCCCTCAGCAGTATACTTCAGTAGATCTGCCTGTTCTGCTCCCCACTCTGTCTCTGGTAAATCCTCTCACCCCCAAACCTCTGGCCTACACCCTAGTTCTTGCATGCATAAATAAATAAATCTTCAAAAAAAAATAAGAGAATGGGAGATTGTAGCACAGTGACAGCTGCAAGTTGAATACAACTTGGGATTTCTGAGAGAAAGCCTATTGAACAGATAGAGTATGAGAATAATCTAGATGACTGTGGAAACACGTTCCCATTTCTTCAAGTTCCCCATTTTGTCATTTTCCCCCCCATAAATTAGAAACTGAATGTCACACTGTAGACCATGTACTCCATGGTATAGTTTAACAGATCTCCCTACCACCAAAAAATTAAAATTTTAGATTCTCCTTTATATGCATTCCCATTATAGAGAGATCCTTTCAGATTCTCCTGTAGCAGTGCAAACATTGACCAATTATTTTTTTAAAAATGAGTTGAATCCATTTAAATAAATAATGTCATGCACTGCTCTTACCAGATATATACCACTGTTAGAAAATAAAATACAGGCAACATGTACCACTGCCACATAATAAAATATAGAGTAGTTAGAATATTATCTAGAAATATCATAAACCACCATGCAAGAACATAAGGCTTCAGTGAGTCAGCCCCATATCACCACTGCTGTGTGTACTCTGCTATAATAAATGGAAGTACTTATTGCACACACATGTACTCACACACATACGCAGGCCCACACAATATGCACACAACCACCACATAAAATCTCTACCAATACCAAGCTCTTTCTTTCTGAGGCGACAATAGATACACCATCATCCTCAAGCCTGATGACTAAGAATTTCCAAGTTACTTACAAACATGGCACTTTTTCTGTGTCCGAAGGACGCACTCCCATCCAACCCTCCAAGAGAATGAGAAGGGAAGCAATGAAAAAGCATGTGAGTTGAAAAGTCAAGTAGACCTGGCTTGAGATTGTTCTGTGGCCTCCAACCACTTACTCAAAATCTCTGCAGGTTCCCCTCTGGGAAATGCAGATGGACTGACCACTTAGGGTTATGGTAAAAATTAGGGAGTTGCAAATATTCTTGAATACCCAGAATCTCTACTCAGTGTGTATTTGTTCTCTTCCCTACCTCATTCTAATAGGTCTGCACTCTTAGGGTGCATTGTTTTTGCAAAGCACATAGAGAAGAATGTCTTGGTCTAAAATATTTTAGAGCTGGACTTCAGGCTTCAGTTGGGCCTTTTGTGTTTGCCTGCGGTCATAATGCTGTGTTTTGCTGTTTATTTATATACAAGAAACCTAATAAAAAGGATAAAAGACTTCCCGGACTTCAAACAACTATTACAAAACAACATTTTCATCATTTAAAAGTGGAAGGAACAAGAGCATGTGGGTTATATTTCTCCTAAAATACATATGCAAAAAAAAAAAAAAGAGGCAAAAAAAGAAAAGCACGTTTGGGGTTTTATTATACACAAAGCATTTCAAGATGTGTCACAAATCCAGAAAGCAGCTGTCTTCATCCACCCCCAGTCTAAATGGTCACCGGTTTTCTGTTGAACTCATTGCCAGTCACACTGTTTGCTGCTCGTTATTTGGGGGGAGATGAAGAACGAAACTTCCCAGTGGTGACTATTTGCCTCGGGAATTAAAGCAGCATAGTCACAGAAAATGCTAAGCAATAAAACCAGTGATTAGTGAAGAACTGAAGGTGACAGATTGGATATTTTAAAATTTGTCACAATTAGCATTTGACAGTGAATTGAGTAGAAATTAAAGAATTCAGAGGCTTTAAAATAAAGGTACAGCTTTTTAATATTAATGGTGGACTATGGTGGAGAAGTATGGGTGCTGTGGTGGTAGGGATGGTGTGGTAACACGCATCTGTGGCGGTATAACTGTATCCCTAAATCATATTCAGTATATTGTAAATCAATGTCACCTCAATGAAAAATATGATTAATTAATTACTTGTACCTCAGGTATCCCTCACTAATGTGTTGAAAAGAAATAGATATGAAGATGAGATGATGAAAATTATGATGTCCCCACAAACGCAATACTGTTGGTTAGGGTATTTTCACTTTTTCCTCATTTTTTCAAAATGAAAGAGAACACCCCACAATAACTTGCTTGGAAAGACCTGAGGTATTTTCCAGATAGTCTGAGGTATAAGCGAAATGTAGAAGACTGTCTTCCCTCCGAACAGGTTCGCGTTACAATGTGGGGCCAATTTGTTGTAACACTCTCATTGAGAAAGGAAATTCAAATACAAAACTAGTTTTTCAAGTTTACTCAGCGGTTGCTAAGTAAAGTACGTAGTTGTAAACTATGCTCTTCTCCACATCCTCCGCCAACTACATTCAAGGAACCACACTCCTTACTATAATCCTTTGAAAAATTATCAGACTTACCCATAAAAGTGTATAAATATTCTACTTCAGGGGGCCTCCCTAGTGTTGCAAAGGGTTAAGTATCAATACTATGAAACTATCCGAAGCCACTGTAGCACTACTTTGATCCCTGACCAGCTTCCCACATAGCATAGCAGACCTCTCCTGCCTAGTCTGCTGCTCCCCTCAGCAGTGTACTTCAGTGGATCTGCCTATTCTACTCCCCACTCTGTCTCTGGTGAATCCTCTCACTCCCACCCCACACCTCTGGCCTATACCCCAGCTTTTATATGCATAAATAAATAAATCTTTTTTAAAAATTCTACTTCACAATCTTCTAGCAGTTTTTCCCTGCTCTGGAAATCAGCCTGTATTTATTGATTAGTCATTGTATATGCTTCTGAGTATGTATTACGTATGAGAGAATATTGCAGTAACATTTTAATCATCTACCAGCACTTGATTATATTTACATATCAACATATAGGACATAAAAAATGTGTGAAAATAAATTACCACTGATCTAAAATGGTAATTACAGAACTTCTCTGACTGGAAAGAAAAATGGAGCCATATTGTAAAAGCACCTCAGAATTTTAAGGTCCAGAGTTGGTTGCTGTAGCACATGAGAAATCGTTAAGAAACAAGAAAGAAATTATTTTTGATTTAAATATGAACTTCATGAAATATTTTCTTTACCCTTTATTTAGCAATTTACCACTTTAAATGTCTAAATATGTATTTTCTTATTTTTCAAAGTCTATATATATCTTAATTATAATCCCAGCATGTATGAACTTGTGAAATGCTAAATATGCTCCTTTAAAAAATTAAATCCTCAGTTTTGGTAATAAATTTATAAGAGAAAACGTCATTGCATTTCTATAAAGGGGTAGATGAAGGTATGGTCTGTGTTCCTCATGTCACCATTCATTTATTTAGTGAATTTCTCTCCACTTAGTGACAGGAAAGTTTTTTTCTCCCTTAAGAATTGAGTTCCATTTTGTTAGAAAGTAAACAAACAAACAAACAAACAAAAAAAAAAACCCAGAGTTTATTATAGACTGTATAAGCTCCTCCATCAGGAAGCACTGATCATCATACAATGTTCCAAAGCAGTAACAATTTTATTTATTTCCTGAGAAAATTATGGCCTGACTCCTACTTTCTCTGATCTCACTTTTGACTAAACTCTTGCATTACAATATTGCACCTCTTATCAGACTTTGTGACACAGATAGAGGAAAGTCATAAAATGTGCTTATTTGTTTCCACACACACACATAATGATCCTTTCCTCCCCACTTAATAATAAGTAACCTTTGTGGTGACAGATAAGGAAATAAGAAAAAAATTAATCTTACAATGCTGACTCCAAGAAGAAAAATAAGGCAAGACTTTCAGATATGAGGATCATCAGACTTGGGAATCAAAAAAAAAAAAAAAAATGTCCCTCAGAGAAAACAAAGCAGATGGCAAATCTACCTTGTTCCCGACCCATCTGTATTACAGTTGGAGCCTTGGTTTATGAAGAGATGGTTGTCATGACAATAAGCATTTGAGGAGAGTTCTGGAGATGCTGATGGATTTAAGAGTGTCTCCAAGCTTCCTAATTTTCCAAACACTCATAAAAACCACCCCCCAATCCACCAAATAAACAATTCTATTACTTCCTATATTGGCTACAATTACTCTATATTTATGTTATAAAATGTGACACGTATGTCCAAAACCCTCAGAGGTCCAGAACAGCTCTTTCCTCTGATGTAGCACAGCTTGAAGGTAAACTAGTCTTTTATTTTTATTCAGCACAGGCAATTGTATTAACGACAGCTTAATTTTTTCTCTTGTAAGCTCAGAAAGAAATCAATTTCAGCTTAAATGAGAAAAAGGAAGAAAGTAAAAGAAATTACTTTTCTAGTTCCTGAGTATAGATAGATCACAAACGAAAGGAGGAAAAATTAATAAACTATAAAGTAAAGTACTTAAGACTGTCCTTTGACAAGCCTGACAGGAAGGCCGGTGGTGGGAGCTATTCCGCGTTCCCTGATAAAGAGCACGCTCTGGCTGCATTTAAAAAGTCAACAAGCGCTTGTACCCCGGAACATACATTTTTTCCTGTCTCGCTAGAAGCAGACCTACAGTAGCATTTCAAATACTATTGTCATCAGCCTGAATTTTCTGGATAACTGTATGCTCCCGGTAAACACTACAAATGTCATCAACACAAAGATTCTGAGGGAAGCAGACAATCTCCCTTTTAGAGCAAGCCCCGCAAACAAATGGACAATGATGATCTTCCCCTACCTCCCCTGACTCAAGTTCCTCAATGAAACCAAAATAATGAGTATCTTATAGCTTTGGAGACTATCCCCTGAAAACACACACACACACACACACACACACACACACACACACACACACACGATTTGAAAGCTACAGGAACACCAGTTGTTGCCAACGACCCCAGGACATCCAGCTCTGGAGTCCATTAGGAGGACTGTTCTCCCATTGTTTTATTTCAATTCAAAATGTTAAAATAGGAATTTTACAAGGAAAAACCATCAGGCAGTAACAGAACTGCTGAGCATTAAATCACATAAACACTTCCGCTGAGAAACCAGAGTTCAAAGTAGAGCGCCCCCTACCAGGAAGGGACAGGACAACAAGTCTGGGGTCAACAGGGTCTGAGGCACTCATAAGGAAGTTAGAGGATAATTCAGCCACGTTGACCCGTCCCTTCTGATCCCCTGCTATCGCTCACATTTCACAAGTCATAACCTCAGAGATGACAAGCAACAAAGGAAGAAGAAGGAATTATTTCAGCCTCCTCACCCCAGATGCGAAGTTCATGGTTGCTGAACCCAGGCATGCCATTGTGGAGTGAGGCCACAGGGGGCTAGAAAGACAGAAGCTATTTTCCTTTAACCTATGGTAGAGTCTTCTCTAGGCACAGTGGACATTGCCAGGTTGATAAATAACACTGGTCAACAAGTTTTTACAAAAGTCATGTTACTGAAATAAAATGAGTCATTTCCTATCCATTTGTATGTGCTCAACACGAATATGACAGTCAAATTCTAATTTTAGTTCTAGGTTTTTTGTAATCTGCAATAAATGGATGTTTACATCACGAAATGCATGCCAACAGTAATAGGCCTATGGTTAATACCTGTAAAAAATCATGTCATAGACTACTTCTTAGATTTCTTCGCTTGTCTCTTGTACAGCTGTTCAGGAGCATCTCTGGGGAGTGTCCAGCAGCAGTCAGCCAGCATTGTAGTGGGCCATTTTCCCTGGTATCTTTGTTCCATTGACATGTTATCTTGATGAAAACGTTCACCATGTTCATCACTAACCGTACCACAGTTTTCAGGGAAGAAATCCAAATGGGAATGAAGGAAGTGGATCTTTAGAGACAATTGCAGCCAAGTTTCTGATACTACATCAGCATGTCTTCCACTAGTTCCTTGTAGTTTTCTGCCCTCACATTCCCAAGAAAGTTTGCAGATACTAGGTGAAAAGCATTCCATGCTTGTTTCACATCGCCCTGCAGCAAGTTGTTGAACCGGTCACCTTTGAGGAGCTCTTGAATCTGAGGACCCATAAAAACTCCCTCTTTAGTCTTTGCTTCGCTGAGTCGAGGAAATTTTTCATGCAGGTATCAGAAAGATGGCGAGGTCCGGTCCATGGCTTTCACTAAATTCTTCATCAAACCTAGTTTGATGTGAAGGGGTGGTAGCAGGATTTTGTGAGCCTTGACCAGAGCTGGGTGCTGGATATTCTTCTCTCCAACTGCTACATTTTGTCTGCCAAGTCCATTCCTTCCACAAATAATGCAATTCACTTGCTCAGCTGTCCCACTCACATAAAAAACACATGTATGCTGCTGTCCCATTAAAAGGGCAACTAGCTTCAAGTCACCACAGACGTGCCAGCTGTACTTGTTATACTCAATGGAATTCAGTGGCTGCTTTAAGTTATATGTCTCTTTCATATGGACAGCATGCGCTACTGTCATAGATGGAAGACGGTTTCCATTGTGCAAAAGCACAGCCTTAAGACTCAGTTTCGAAGAGGCTAGACATAGTCTCCATTCTTGTGGGTCATGAGTGATTTCTAAGGCATTCATGAGGCCCTCAATACTGGAACAGAATACCAGAGTCCTTTCCTTTCTGAAGAAAGGCTCCAACTGCTGGTAGCGCTTTTGATAGAAAGGAATTGTGACATCTTCTTCTAGAAGATTCCATTGCTGGAGTCTTGATCCTAGCAATTCTGCCTTGTTCTTGGATAAGTCCAAATCACGAACCAGGTCATTGAGTTCTTCCTGTGTTAGTCTGTGTGGGGTTGATGATGCGCCACAGTGAAAATCTGGGTCACTGCATGCTGATGGAACAGGAGAAGAACAGGTCGGATCACCCTTGTCCTCATCAGATGAAGCAAGAGAATATTCTGCTGGAGGTTCTGGAATAGGAAGTCCCTCACCATGTGGACCTGGTCTCAATGCAGACGGAATGTTTGGCTAGACTATTCTCGACTTCTTTGGCTTCATTATTCTGCCGGAAAGAGGAGGAACCAAGCAAAAGTAACAGTCTTTTATGTGGTTGCTTGGCTCTCTCCACACCATGGGGACTGCAAATGGCATTGATGGTCTTTTGCCATTTAACCACTGTGAAAGCTGTTTTCTCCATGTAGCACAGCATAGATGTGGGACCCAAGGCTTGTCTTGGTCACCAACCTTGTATCTGAAGTAAAGATGATAAGCCTTCTTCACTTGAGAAGTGAGACTTTTTTTCTGGTTGACAAATGTCACTTCTCCACAAATAGAACAGAAATTGTCCATGCTATTAACACACTTTCAAGGCATGACTGTTCTGTATTGTGCCTAAATGGATAAAATAATAACAGTTCTATGGAACAGTAGCTGAAACTGTCTCACACAAAGTCTGAAATATTTTCAATCCTCAACCTTTCCGACAGGGCTTTATATAGTACACTGCTGACGGCAGCTTACTTCAGCCATTGCCTGGCAGTAGTATTGCATTGCATCAGAAAATAATGCAATGAACTCTGGATGATGTGTGCATGATGGTATTATGCAATGTGATGCAATATTACATCATTCTAGGCTGATTTAGGATGTTGTTGCAGTCCTACTGGATAAATTTACATGGTGAAACATATAAAATGAATTATATGAAATATCTTCAAAACAAGAGCTAATAAAAAATTTTCAGGGTTATACTCATGTTCAGCACACCAAGATACTACAGATTAGGGCAATTTCAAGTCAGTAACGATCTCAATGTTGACGACTGTAACCACTCTCAAAATAAAGTGGGTAGCTAAAAGAGAGACTGTCTAAATGCAAGTAGCTGTCAAAGTCAAGATTTTTTCTTGCTCACTCAACCTAGCCCCTGACCTGGCATTGAATTCCATCAGTCATGCCGACTTCCTAAGGATTACAACAGAAGATACAAGCTTTCCTAATACAAATAAAGAGCAACTGTATACAGGGTTGCATACACTTGGTGGCTTAAAAAAAGAGAAAACAATTCTAGAAGCTGGAAGTCTGAAAGCTGTGTCAGTAAGGCCAAGTACGCTCACTCCTCTGCGCTCTCTCTCTCTCTCTATCTCCCTCCTGCCTCCTCCCAAGGGAGAATCTGCTTCTCGTTCTTCTCTTAGCTTCTGGTGCTCCTGGCCTCCCTTAGCATTTTTTGGACTAAAGATGTATCATCCTTGACTCTCCTTCCATCATCACACAGGATTCTCTCTGGGTTTCTATACCTCTTCTCTTTTTGTAATGATATGAGTGTTGTTGGAATAGGGCCACGCCAATCAAGAATGACCTATTAATCAAGGGTCTTCTTATTCTTGCGGTAGCTCTTGTGTGTATAAGTGCCCATTTGCTTAGTAGTATTTCCCACTAGATTAGAAACTTAGTGAGAACAGGGGTGATTCTTTTTTCATGATTGACTCTCTATACCTGCAGCTGTAGTACCTGGCTGTGGAAAGGCTCTTAATAGAGATTTGTCAAGTGAATATAAGTAAATAAATGAACAAACTGAAGGTGAGTGTAAATGAATTTCCTCCTAGGGGTAGAGACAGAAGTTTGAAGAACTCCCTGTAAGAAAGTCTCTAGTTTCTCAGAGGAGGAGGAGGAGGTATGGCATATTGGGGAGAGTAAGGAGCTGATAGGGTAGGATGGCAGAGTAGCCATGTGCCTACTGCGGTGGGAATAAAATGACGGCAAAAGCGACAGAGTGAAAAAGAGAGACAGAGGATGGGCTGGAGATGAAAGTAGCATACGTGGGAAAATTAGTGGTAGGCTCTGCGATCTACCTAAAAATGAGCATAGACTAAAATATTCATTCTCTTTAACAGAAAAAACATTATTTTGAGTACTGTACCACCTAAGTCCATATATACAAATTCACTATAATGTCTATATACTTCAAATCTTTTTCTAAAACTATATAATCTATTTCTTAAGAGACCAAAAAAAGGTGAAATTTAAATGCCATATACATTTTCCTACAAAGAAAAAGAAAAATATTTAACAACATGCATAAACATGGTGCTCTTTAGAGGACTTATTGCATGTATTCACTGCATAAAAATTAATTACAATTTTGAACACCTACTATGTACCAGATATTGTACTGAGGCTAGGATTATGGATTATGGATTATGGCTTGGTCTCTGACATCAAAGCTAAAAATAATCTGTCCATTTACAGAAGGATGACACTCTCTGACACTACATCGGATGGCTATACAGGGATCCCTGAAAAGCATGGGTGGGACTGGCATCTAGCCAGCATGGGCAGACTCCTTGGCTTTCTAATCTGAGTCTTCACGGCATGCTTGATAGGGAGACAGGGCTGCAGAGGACTCGAATATGGCATGTTCCTGAAACAGCTCTTGGATCTGACTTACAGGGGCACAGGAAGTAGAGGGAGGACCGATCAGAAATGGAGAAGGAAACAGTGGTCAGGTGGTGCCAAGGAGCTCAGGCATCAGCCCGGGGCAACAAGACATCACTGAAGGATTTTGAATATATGCTTCTTACCCAAGGTGAAGACAAGGAGGACAAAGAGACTCACTGAGGCCATTTAAGGAAGGCAAGTGATGAGCTAAAAAGAGGGGGAGTGGAATAAAGGCTGTGTTAGGTGCATGGATGGTAGGTGACTGCTGCGATGGGCACACACAAGGAATTTCATGGGGTTGAACATGGTGGATTGGAGGTTCCCAGGGAACAAACTTGTAGAGAAGTCTAGTGGATTGCTGGATTAAGGGTATGAAGCTGAAGCATATGGTAAAGCCCAAAGTCACAGATTTGGGTATTAGGAAATGCATGATAATTGGAATCATGTGAATTGGAATCAACCCAAAGGGGTGTGCAGAGAAAAAAAAGAGAAGATATGTCCTGCAAAATGCCAGTGCTAAACCAATAACCAATTTTTTCCCACACTGAAAATAATAACCTGACAACTTAAAAAAAATTCCCCTGAAAACAATATTTCTAGTGTTAAGAAAAATACAGCAAGGGACTGGCATATGCTTTCCTTTCTTTGTACTCATTATGTCCAAAGTTGTTAAACAGATGTCCAAGAAAGAGAAAAATAAACATCTGTTATTTACCATTCTGGAAAAGGTCAACCTTGGCCATGGATGGGACTTTTATCAAAGTACTTTCAATAAGAATTCATAATGGCATAAAACGCATTTTGTGATATTTTTTGGCAGGGCTGATGCAACAGTTTTTCACATTAAGAGACTAGCATTAAAGCTGCTTATGTTCGCTCCACCAAGGGGAGAGAGGCCTCAGCTCTAGGAGACTCCTTAAGAGGAAGATCTGGGATAGTCTCCACTTACGAACAAGGGAAGCCCCCACCGGAGGCATGACGTCAGTAGGCACATCCCAGCAGGCTTTGCGCCAGCTCCTTCTTTGGGAAGAAGCAAGATGATAGGGCACTGAGCTGCTCTGAGGGTACCAGCCAGGTGGGGTCCAAATGCTCTCCCCACAAAACAAACAGAGTTGATGGGACAATTTTTTCTCACAAGGCTGGCAAGCAAGGTGTTAGCCTAAAATGAAATTTGAGGGAAAGGAAACTCAAAATTACTTTGTCCATTTTGAGTTCTTGGAACTGAAAGAATTTTGAATATTATTATTTCTTCTGAGAAATTGTTTTTCTTTTAAAAAAAAATAAAATTAAAGAGAATATCTGTGCCCTCCTAATTTTGAATTATTCCAATTGCCAACTAAAGAGGAGGAGTTTTGAGTGTTGTTTTTTCTATTCCTGCCAACTATGAAGCAGTTAGGAAACGCCCCTCTCCTTGGGGCAGGGGGCTACATTCTTCATCACACTTCAGCATCTCTAAGCATCATGTCAGTTCTTCAGATGAAAAGAGAGTCACACTAATGCCCATTGGTTCTGGGCATGCAGTTGGGTCTTTTGATTCCAGCAGACTGTATTCATCAGCACAAACCTGACTTACATTTAGTAATGAAAATATAATCTGTCTTCAAGAATTTCTGATCACAAACAAAAAAATTATGGGGTCACTGCAAAACAAAAAGCAGGACAAAATTACCACTCACACACATAACCTCAATGGTACACATGCCAATTAGAAGAAGTTTATGACTTTTTAGCAAGAAAGTGGAGTATCTTTTCTTGGACACAATGAAATACACTGGCATGAAATACATCTTCATCCTGGCTCATGATGATAATGCTAGCAATGGTATTAGAGGAGAATGGGCTAATTGCAGGCAATCACTGATTAGCTCTGGTTTGTCTAGGTAATGCTAGAATGAAGAAAAGTATGTACATCTCACTACTTTCCAGGCTGACATAATCACATTTCACATTTGTGTAAAGAGAAAACTGCTAGCTACTTTCTTAGTGTTCCATGTTTTTAAACAGGATTTTTAACTTGCCTAGCATAGGCTGGATATTACCATGATGCAGTGATGATGGAAAAGTCAATGGGTTTGTTGAGGCCAACTTTGCCACTGGCAAGTTACATGACCTTGAGTGAATGATCTCATCTCTGGTGCCTGGCACAGTGCCTGCTTTTCATGTATACTCTCTTAAGACTTTTGGATGAATGAATGAATGAATGAATGAATCACTCTCGGCTTCAGTTACTTCACCTGCAAAAAAGGAACAATGGCAATATCCTTGCAGTATATTATAGTGAAAGCTAAAAATTATATAAAGAATCTAGCATGTTGCCTGGAAAATACTGGCAGTCGACAAATACATGGAAATCATCATAGCTATTAGTTCCTTTTTTTAATGATAACAAAGTGCCAAGTATTATGCAATGACAAATATTCGTCTCACACCCAGACTATGAGTTCTTAAGCATTTTTGTTTGATTTGGAAGTTTGGTGGAGCCAATGAATAAGGTTTTGAATGGTTAAGATAAAATTTTAAGAAATTACAAAATAAAACCAATTCTACTGAGATCAGTTCTTTTAAGGATACCCAGCACATGAAACCCAGGTTAAGAACTGCACAAAGGGAAAAGTCAATGCCTTCCTAGAAGATGAACGGTCAGTGGTAATTTCATACACATCACATTCAGCAGGGAAGTTCTCTCCCCATGCCCCCCTTTTCTTGGGATGCTCACAGAAGAGATGGGGTGGGGGTTCTATATGAATTAGTAAAAACTGCTATTTCAGGGCTTGTACAGGAGTTGGTCTCAATAACTCACTTTCGTTGACTCACTTGATAAGCTATTAAGGGAAATTGTCAAAATCCCTACTTAACTAAAAATGTGTGTGAAAATTCCTCAGGATTTGAAGATTAAAGGTAAACGGCAAGTCTTAAAATACACAGGTTATTGATTTAATAAATTATGAAATTACTTGAAGATATCAAAAACATTTTGTTATTATATAGAGGTTATGAATTTAGTGAATTATAAATTACTTCAAGATTATTATTAAGCATTTTATTTATATACACCAGTTAGCAATATAGCAGTTAACAAAAGTTATCAATGAATGAGATCAAATGTCAAAAATATGATTCTCATCCTTCACATCTTTCATAAAGATTGGTCAGATGGGTGAATTTTCCCTGGTGTTTGAAAATAAATAATCAGCCAAGACCTGGCTAGGAGGGTCAAGATATCCACTCAGTCATCAGCCTTGAAATGGGGGTGGTCAGAATGCCTGAAGTAAGAAGTGCCCACCTAGCCCACTTCCAAGAACTGCTAGCCACCAATAAAAGTCAAGCTGCAGGACTAGAAATTGACAGCAAAGCCAAATCATCTAACAGATGTGCTGCTGTATGAAAGTATTTTGCTTTGGCAAAATGTGAAGAATATTCAGTGTTGGAAAGTAAAGTTGGCAAGAAAACAGACCGCACTCATAAGCATATGAAGAATCCTTGATATCATGAAAATGGATTATGCTTGGTGAAGGAGACCAATGACATAATTTCTATCTGGAGTCTTAAAAATAATTGATTAGTGACATGTATTTGTAAAAATATATACAAATTGATTAGAGAAGGTTTCTGATCCTTTTTCTTAACCTTCCCCCACTTCTAGAAGAAACTGCCTATCCAGTGCATGATGGACTCATCTTTAATCCTGAACTTACTGGAGAGGAGCGTTCAGGCTCAGTTACTTTGTTCTCCTCCCAAGATGCTTTACACAAATATAATATTAAAAAAATTTCTGAGTGGATGTTTACTACAGAAGAATAGAAAAAAGAAACAAACAAATGCTAATTTTACTAACAACTATCACCTCCTGGCATAGTCTCCTAATGTAGGTCTTTCATAATCTTTGTGACTCCATGTAAATTACATATTTATACTGGGATGCTCCAAAGAAATAACAAGGATAAAGATAAGAGATAAAGAATAGTTCTAATGATAGAAATTTTTTTAAGAAATAAACCCAAAAGCAAATACGTTCCCAACAGAATACTAACAAGTTACAAGAAGAACTGAGAATATTCTCGTTGCTGCTGGAAGACTTGGGAGACACTTCTAAGTGCTCTTCACCTCCACAGACTCTCCACAGTGACTCACTTTCTACTTTTTTCAGTATCATGGCGTCTCTAAGCTTTCCCATTTCCTCGTACTACTGTTCTTGTCATTTCTATGCTTTTCTCTTCTGCCGTTCGAATTTTAGCCAAGTGACCGTGATTTAAATTTTGAACTCTAACTAAAATATCAAATCACTTTTGCCCTGCTAAAAGCACAGTCAATGTCAAGAAAGAGGCAGAAAATGGAATGATGGTATGTTGAAAAATAACTTCGGTTCCTGGCTGTCTCAGCCTCCAGCAATCATGGCTATTCTGCACATTTCTCCTCAGGGAGTATTTTTCTCCTGATGCATCAGTATTAGCAGTCCTAATGGGTTTACTTGTCCATCTGAAGTTCCTGCAGCTATAATGTCAAATCTTCTTGTGTCTCTGTCTCATTTGGCAACACTGGGACTGAGACTGAAAAAAAAGGTATTTTTTTTTTATCAAAGTGTAAAAAACATTCTAAATTTCCTAAGGTTTCTACAAAAAGAAATGGTGTCACTTGAACACAGAGATTTGGGTTCATGGTTGTCTAATGTCTCTATTTCTATTTCATGACTGGTCTACCACAGATGTTTTCATTCAGCCATAGGTGAGTAAAACATATGTTAATTGAATGGCTGAAAAAGTAAATGTGTGTATTATGAGAAAATCCACATACTGCTACATATCAATACTGACTTCCCCTAATGACTGATCAAATATCTATTAATGATGTTTGGGCAAAACAATTAAGATGATAGTTTGGGCAAAACAATGAGATGCTAGTTACTTTGTATTTTTGTTTATTTTGCCTTTTTGTTTTTGTTTTGAACAGAATTGGGAAGGGCACTTATACAGAGAGCTGTACCTGCTTGTGAGGTACTTATTGCCCCACTTTGCCAGCTGGGACCAAGCACTGGACAGCATAGGAACCTTGTCACTTAAATCTCTTTTATTTTTTATAGGAAGTGAATATAGCTCCCTACCTATCTGAATTAACTCAAAAGATTAGCTTCTTGGGCCTCCCTGGTGGCACAAGGGGTTAAGTCTCAGCACTATGAAGCTATGGGCAGCCACTGCAGCATGAGTTCGATTCTCAGCCAGGGAGCTGACCCACATGGCGCAGCAGACCTCTCCTGTCTCGCCCACTGCTCCCCTCAGCAGTGTATTTCAGCAGATCCACCTGTTCTGCTCCCCACTCTGTCTCTGGTGAATCTTCTCACCACCACCCCCCCACACACACAACTCTGGCCTATACTCCAGTTCTTCCACGCAAAAATTAATTTTAAAAAATTAGCTTCTCGGCACTTTACTCTGACACTGAAGGATTTGCTCAGGCAAACCAATATAATAAAACAGTTATCTCTCAACTATTTATTTCAGGCTTATTTTAGTCAATGTACTATTTTGGGACTGAGATTAGGTCAGTATATTGGGATTGACCCTAAAGTTCTACTTTTGCCTTCTGTATACATGCCTGTCACTCCATGGCTAGAAAGTGAATGATGTGTAAACAGATGTATAACATGGTTTCATATTATAGGTATCAAAATAAAGTAGTAGAAGACTTGGCACCCTATGTGGAGGCACAAGCTACAAGTCTAGAAAATCTTTGGGAAGAGGAATATTGTTGAAGGACAGATGTACTAAGCCAGAGGGGTTGGGTGGAGGCCACTGGGCATGAGGACACAGTGAAAGCACACGACGTAAATGAAGACCAAGGGCTGGGGGACGACAGCAGTTTTTAGCAGAGGAAGTGACTTGGAAACCATACAAGCAGAGACTTGCATTTGGACATGAGCAAAACACATCTAGAAGCTAACACAGGGCATGTGTGTGGACAGTAGGTGCAGTTTGGGGGGGGGCACTGCCCTCAGGTTGTGGAGTGTCTGATGCCTTACTGAGATGCTCAAATGTGGTGACCACAGACGACAGTGCTGCAGTCCCCATCCTTTATAAGCAAATAAGGAAGTCATTCCATACATACTATAAAGACTAAGAAAAAAATAGCTCTTCATGAAAAGATATTAAGTAGGGGCCTCCCTGGTGGCACAAGGAGTTAAATCTCAGCACTATGAAGCTAGCCCAGCCACTGCAGCATGAGTTTGATCCCCGGCCAGGGAACTTCCCACATGGTGCTGCAGACCTCTCCTGTCTCTCCGCTGCTCCCCTCAGCAGCGCATTTCAGTGGATCCGCCTATTCTGCTCCCCACTCTGTCTCTGTTGAATCCTCTCACCCCCCTAAACCTCTGGCCTACACCCCAGATCTTGTATGCATAAATAAATAAATCTTACAAAAAGAAGGAAAGAAAGGATATTAAGTGATTAGTCAGGAAGATTTTTCCTCAAAGGAAACTGCAATGAAGGTAGACAACATTCAGTGTGATGTAGCTATGGATACTTACGAGCATGACCACTGGAAGAGATGGTTTTGCCTTAACCCCAGTACATCCACTTTATAGTGAAGAAACTTTAAGAAAGATACTTAACTTCTCCATGCCTCGGTTTCTTCATTGGAAAGTGAGATTTAAACAGCCCCATCCCCATAGGGTTAGCATGATGAGTAACTGAGCCACTGAACAGGTTGCTTTTAGAGCAATGCCCAGGACCTGGTAATCACACAGGGTGAGTGTAGTAGCAAGGTAGAATCCATTACAATGCAAGACCACAGAATTAACTTGGTTCAAAAGTAGTTTTGCCTCTATGCTGGTCACCTTCCTCTAAAATCCTTGCCATTCATGTGAAATGAATCATATAAACATGATGCTGATCATCAATCATCCACCCCAAAAAGTGTAACTGGAAAATAGAAATTAAGAACTCTATCTAGAATTTCAAAGTTGAACTCTGAAATCCCTTCATCAAATATTAGATGTGCATTTTAATTCATAATCTTCCTCCAAACTTTACTTCTCATGTGAAATTTTTCTTAACCATGAAGTCACATCCCTAGAATTGTGCACAATTCTCCTTTGCATCACCAGCATAATTTTGGTGTATAAATGGCCAATAAATCTTGATTGGCTAGATGACTGATTCTGTACTCCATTATAAATGATAGGCTCTTCAAGATTTGGAATAGAAACTTTTTCACTTGTTGTTCCTTTATCACTTAAGAAAGTGGACAGGTTGGTGATGAATGAATGGATGATGGATAGATGATGGATGGATGATGCAAGGATGATGGGTGCAAGGAAGGCAGACAGACTCGTCAGGTAGAACCATCCACTCACAAAAAGGAAGTAAAAACTCCTTATGATTCAGGAATTTGGGATACAGGGCTACACTCTTGGTCTTAAGGAGCTGATTTTCACACAGATTTTCAGCTTAAGAAGAAAGCAAGGCAAACCCTGGGTTCAGCAGCTGAGTGCATGCGCTTGGTTTTTGCTCAACTCACATCTTCACACCACAGTGGGGGTGTGAGCACATTTCCCTCCGCAGAATGGACATGCTTAACTAGTCTCTCTTTCAGCCATTCTCATGCTCTCTCTCTCAATGAACTCTCTTTCTTGGTTGTAAAAAAAGAAACAAAAATTAATGAGTTAGTAGACTTTTTGCTAAGCTGGCAGGATGCACTGAATTGCATAAATAGAAAGAAGCACGAAAGTCTCTTTACTTAGTTTGACAGAGTTTCCTGGACTCAGTTTTGATGAAGGGCTGTTTGATGCTGTCTAGTATCACCCGTAGAAGAGCAAATGGGAGAGGGTCTGCCACCCGCAGGGCTGAGTCAGCGGCAGGAGGAGCACATCAGGACAGCAGTGGTCCTCGTGCTTGGTTATGGTTTTATCTGGAGGAGTATTTCGCAATTAAATTTAAAAAGTTCTTATTGAATATATATGTGCCTGCAGTTGTTCATGTTCACCAGGAAATACAAAGGCGAAACTAGACAGTAACTTTGGAAAGTTTATTTCCAGTTCTTCCTTTTTATTTTCCTTTTTTTTTTCTGGAAAGGAAAAAAATCATGGGACTATTCATTTATTGTATGACTAAATCTAATTTGTCTTTTTTTAAATACCATTTTAAATATCTCCTTTTTGTCAGTCTTTTGTTTATATCATAATGACAAATAATTAAAATATCTTCTCTCTCCTATAAATATTGCCACATTATTTAATCAAAGGAGCACCTTGTGTTCTTACTCTGTACTCCTTTATAAATGGTGGGCTCTTCAGGATTTAAGATTTATTCACCTATTGTACCTTTATCATCTAAGGACATGACTTTTTCTTTATTGAACTGTTACCTTTATTTTCCCTACATCACCCCTTATCTTTTTGACCCTTTTTCACCCTCTCCACCCAATAAAACCAAAACCGAAATGTATCCTCAACTTTAGAGTCTTCACTAGGTTTATTAGTGTCTTTTAGTTTTTATTACTATTTTGCTTCGTCAAATCCTCCACTATGTAAATGTACAATATTTGTCTTTGTCATTCTGACTTGCTTTACTACACAGAATTCTCTCAAATTCCATCCATTTTGCTATCCACAGCAGGTTTTCACCTTTCTTTATGACTGAGTAATATTTCATTGTGTGAATACAGCATACCTTAATCCAATGTTCTACCAGAGGGCACTTAGGTTGCTTCCATATCCTAGCTATTGCCAATGATGTTGCAATAAACATTGTAGAGCATACAATTTTTTGAGTTGGTGGTTTCATGTTATTTGGAAAGTCTAATATGTACTATATCTGACAAGTTTACCTTTGGTAAAGGTTATTTTTTCAAAGTGCCATGGTTCCAGTCACAAAGAGATAGTATTAACTTCTTGTATTTTGTATGAGGAGATAATTTAATCCTCAGACTAGAAGGAATCTGTTTCAGGGTGCAGTCCACTATTTTATAGATGAGGGAGCTACAGCCCAGCGGGAGGAAAACATTTGGCATAGACCATACACACTGCATGTCTAGATTCAAACTGAACGTTCTCAGATTTTTCCACGACTGAGGCCGCCTCTCTGACCTTGGGCTGCTGGTCTGATCTTGGGTTGTCTCTCTGACCCATTCCTTCTCTCTGTGTTTTAGCTTCTCTCCCATAAGAATAGCGATACTAATAATGGCCTTCTTTGATTGTTGGAAGGATTGAGCAAGTGACTACATAGAAAGCACTCAGAATAATGCTGGCATAGAGCTAACATTCTAGAAATTAGTCACTAGTCTCATTATTTTTCCATATAAAAAGCCAAGAGAATTCTAGTACAGAATTTCTAGTATATTTCATCTTGAAAGATAAACTAAGCACCAAATTAAGAGACTGATGTTCTAATGTAAGACATGGCGGCACATCCCAGCTTCTCGACCAAGTGGCCATGTAACTTTGGGCAGCCCGCTACCTTCCTAAGTCCTGATTTCCTTGACTGTGCAATGGAGTTAATAAGACCCATTTTATGCTTTATGTTGGGGAGGATGTGGAGAGAAGGGAACCCTTGTATGCTCGGTGGGAATGGTGCAGCCATCATGGAAAACAGTATGGTGGGTCCTCAAAAAAGTAAAAATGAAATTCCCAGTTATCTCAATTTTGGGCATTTACCCCCAAATATAAAAATACTAACCCAAAGAGTTCTGTGCACCCCCAATTTTACCTGTAGGACTATTTACAGAAGTCAAGAACTAGAAACAACTTAAATGGCCAGCAGGACAAATGGATAAAAAGGTGTGCTATACATACACCATGAAATACTACTCAACTATTTAAAAAAAAAAGATGAAATTCTGCCATTTGCAACAACATGGATAGACCTAGACGGTATTCTGCTTGGTCAAATTAGCCAGACAGAAAAAGACAAACACCATATGATTTCACTCAGATGTGGTGTATAGAGGAAACAAAGAAACAGATGTACTAAATAAAACAGAAATAAACTTTTGTACTATAAGACCAATTAGCGGTTACCAGGAAAAGGGTGGATAAATGAGGGGACAGGGAACAGTGGTTAAAGGGAAGGACAGATTTGGACTTTGAGCAGTGAACTTAACATAGTATATACACATGTTGATTAATAATGATGCACACCTGAAACTTATGTTATACTGCAATGTTACTTCAATCATAAATAAATAAAAACAATTAGACATGCACCAGATAAAATAATAACACCCACCCTACTTGTGCTAGATTGTTGACAGGCTCAGTTGAGATGTTGGATGATAATAATGCAAGTTGTAAATTCCTAAGTTCTATGAGCATCAAAATTCATCGGGCAGGAAACTGTGATCAAAGCCAGGGAACTGAAGAAGACAGCTGTCAGCAAGGAGCTGAGCCGAGCTGGAGCTCGTCCCAGAATCAAGAAAATGTGTCCTCGTTCTTCTTTGGTCCTTTCCTTGGATTGTTTCCTTTGTGGCCTGACTTTCGTAAGTTAGGGAGCTATGACTTATAAGAAGGGGTGTTGGTCCTGTTCATTTGGCATGGGCTAAGTCTCACCCAGAGAAGAGAAGACGATTGTAGAGATGCCACATCTTGTTCCATACCTTGCTGGTTATCACACAAAGGTATTGGTTGTCCCATCAAATAATATGTCAGTGGAACTTTGGCAACTGCGATTGGTTTTATTATTTCAATGGAATTCAAGATGGTTCTCTCATGTATAGATGAGTAGTTGCATGAGAAAACTATGTTTAAAACAGAGGGAGAAGAGCCAGATTATCTAATTTATAAATTAACCACCTAAAATACACATCTCACTTAAATCAAGAACTGTTCATCTCATAAATTCCGTTTTCAAAAGGGTGAATGGGGAAGACTCCTCTTCTCCTCACATCAGCATTTACAATTCAAGCAAAAAAAAAAATCACTGTGATTAGCAAGCTAAGTATGCTTTAACTACATAATACAAATGTGCTAAGTAATAAATAATATATACTATATCAGACATGCTTACAAAGCACTCCCCATTTTTTCAGCTTCTAATTACTTTTCGATTCACTTCTCTACCCCCCTTTTTTTTTTTAGTATTTGCTTAAGTCTTTTTTTTTTATAAATATATATTTTTATTGTTATTTATGTCTTTTACATTTTGTATTCCCCTTGGGTAGCCCACCACCAATTCACCCGTGATCCATCTCCATGGTCCCTTGTGTTTTTTCCTATTCCATTTTGTGCCCTTTTCCTCCCCTCCGCCTGCTCCCCCCCACCCGCTGAGTGTCTCTCTCCTATTTGGTTTCCTTATAGTCCTGTTATAAGTGAAACCATTCCTGGAGTAAGTCTCTAAGGTAGTGTCCCTACCTAGTGTGAGTCTCAAGAACAGCCATTCTTAAAATAGGAACTTGTGGTCCCAGGAATACTTGGGACATCTACCTCCTCAAAAATTTTTCAGTGCTCCACTACTGCTTACAGAGGCAAATCCAAATGCTTCAAGAAATTCAACACCTTCCTACTCTTGCGACACCCACCTCCTTAACTTCATCTCCCACAATCTTCCAAACTCCAGACTCTGGGTCTACATCCCTACGAGAGCCCTTGAATGTTTCTAGAGTATGATACTCTATTTCTTTCCTCTGTGCTTTCATTCAAAAAAACATTTATTACCATCCTTTCCTGTGATGGGCACTATGAAAGATACAGGAACATAAAAATGAAAAAGACATTTTCATTTGAAAATATTAAGCCAAGTGAAAAAAGGCAGACACAAAAAAGGTAATTATAATGCTGTATGAGGTCCCTATGATTGTCAAATTCATAGAAATAGAAAGTAGAGGATGCCAGGACTGTGGGGAAACTCTGAAGAATGAAGAAATTTGTTTTATGGGTACCAAGTTTGTTTGGGATAAAGAAAAGTTATGGAATGTGTAGTGATAATGGTTGCACAACAATGTGATTTAATGTCACTAAATCATACACTTAACATGATTGAAATGGTATGTTATGTTATGTATATTTTGTCACAATAAAAAGATTTAAAATAAAAAAAGATTTAAACATTTTTTTGAAAATGAAAAATATATATCCTACCATCAAAGAGCTCACTGGGCGTAACAAAACAACCATCAAACAAAATGGCGGCTGCCATGTTAGAAGAACGGACACCACGTCAGAGTCCCGGGGAGCCTCAGCCTGGTGTCACAGAAAGTTCCCTGGATGAGGTGATGGCCTGCTCATGTCAACCCCCCAAGATTAAAAAGCAGGTCAACCAAGTGTGACGATACTTGGGAGAAGATGGAGTGACAGGGATAGGGTTAGTGACATGAGCAAAGAAAGAGCGCAAAGTTATAATGGGGCAGCCTCGGGGGTGAAGTGCCCGGTTTGTATGGGGTACTTCCTGCATTTTCTTTATTTAATTGAGATATAGTTGACATATAATATTACATTCGTTTCAAATATACAACATAGTGATTCGGTGTTTGACTACCTCCATTGTAGTACTGCAGAAGCCTAAGGGGAAAAAGTCGTGAGGCTGAAAAGGGATGCTTGTTCCCAGTGTCATATTCCACTGCAACATCCTGTCTTCTCTGCTCCTTGCCCTGTGTGTCATCTAGTAAAATCTGATCTATCTTCTGAAAACCAATTCACAGCCATTTTCTCTGTGACATTTTCTCTTCCTAGGGTGATGTGTGGTCATCTTTCCTTTCTCTAAACTACAGTAACATTTCACTACCACTCATTTTGTTCCAAATCATATAGTTTTACTAGGTCATATTTTCCCTTCAATGTATTCTGAGCCCCCTGAGGACAGAAACTATTTATTGTTTTGTCCCTCTTAGCACCTAGTGGTAAGATTAGAAAATTATTCTAGTAAATGTTTTTGGAGTTCAATTCTTGAGTCTCCAACTCTGAGCTTCTAAGAAATAAAAAGGAAATGCAAACCAAATTCTACAAACAAAACTTCTACAGAATAAATGTGCCACCTAAGAAATAATTCATTTATGGATAAGGACATGCAGGACATAAAGGCTGCCCTAAAGTGAGATTCAAGTTCCCTGTATCTCAGAATTGCCCGGAAGTCAATCAGTATTTTCTCTGTCATCACAGAAAATCAGGAGTCATAGGCCCCTTGAAATTAAAAATACCAGCAATATGGAGCTGATGTGTCTTTTGCCTATTAACATTCTCCTTTAAAACACCACTGCCTGAGGGGCCATATTAGGCAAAAATTTAGTGCATTGGTAGAGACGTGGAATGGGATTAGAAAATACGGATTCTAATCTTTCTCTTAGTAATACTGTGTGGATTAGAAATTTAGCAAGTGTTCTTGCTCAGGTTTATGCCTGCTGTAAGATACTAATTTATATAGATACTATATATAGATACTATATATATATATATATATACACACACTATATATAGATACTATACATCTGTTCCATATGCAAAAATATATACTATATTTTTATATATTCAACTATTTTTATTTATAAAATGTAATAAAATAAACAAAATTAAGTTACAGAATTAAGTGGAAGAGAGGGATTGCCTATTGCTGGATGACTTCTAATGAGAATTATTCATGTATTTCTATAGCAGGACGCTACAAGGACAGTCAAGGGGGGTCTCATTTCACTAGTAGGCTGGGGAATGGCTCCCTGTCCGTCCAATTTACTCTTCTCCTCAGTGTACATTTACTACTGGAACGTGGTTGTTTATCCAAGGACTGCATTTCTCAGCCTCCTCCCTACAGCTGTAAGCCAGCATGTCACTAGTCTTTCCCAGTGGGATATGAGCAGAAGAGATGTATCACTCACGTCAGGGCAATCAAGAAGGATGTGTCCTCCTCTCCACACGATTTCCTCATCAACAAGCTAGCTACTGAGGTCTTCAAGGCAGTAAAAAATGACACAGTCACAGAAGATTGGAGTTGGTTCCCTGAATCACCATGTGGAGTAACACATCATCAATGAACACCAGCAATGTGCTACTTTGGGAGCCAGGAATTAATTGTTGTTGTGTTTAACACTCAAATGTGGGGGAATGAGGCATTTAGGGCAGCTACTGTTAATCTTTCTAATACATATAAGCTCTTCTACTTTCTCTCTTTGGTACATAATATGTGCCAAGTCATACCACAAATGGGATGCCACTTAAGGATGAATGAATGAAGTATACTACACTAGAAATGGCTTATGGTAATTCCCATTACATACCAGAGGATGCTTAACTTAGTTAAATGCAAAAATAACATCATAAATATTATTTATATTTCTTAACATTACAAATCAACCATCCATTACCACTTTACTCATAAAATGTAGTCATATCAAAAGGCTGAATGTCTAATGATAGTGTTGTATCTCTGTACATACAAACACAAATAGGAGGAGAAAGTGTGTACAATGTTAAACATACAAATGTGCTAACACAGAATAGATGTACACCCACCCCCATCCTTAACAGACACACAAAGCATGGGAGCAAACAATTAAATTCTAATAGAGATTTAACATAATTTCTAAGGGTCAATGTCAGACATTAATATAAAAGCACACTAAAATTAATATAGATATTGAGAATATGCACAAGATAAACCCTTGGCTTAATTGCCGTGGGACACCATGGATCTGAGAACAATAAGGTCATAATATATTAATCAAACCTAGGTAGAAATAATTAGATTCAATATTTTTAGTTATTTCAGAATCTCAGCTGTTCTACATGTATTTTTAGGACTACTTCAATCTCTGAAAAATGCTCGTGACCAAATCTAATTCTGTGTTTACCACGAGAATTTTTTCACTGCTTTGTCTAAAATTCAAAACAGTAATAGCCTTAAATAAAATAATGCCCTAATACTTTCAAAGTTAATTATTAATTTTTTAGGTTTTGAGGGAACTATAAATGCAATAATGTGGGCACCACCATTATATTTTTTCCTAATTAACTATAGCGTAAAACGTCATAGGAAAACAATTGTAATGAAACTGCATAGGCTATATTCATGAAAGCACTTATTAATCTTGAACTGGTTCACCTTGTTTTTGATTATGATGTCTTATCAACTAGACAATATTTATAACTGAGGAAGATAATACACTATTGACATTAGGTCTGTTTACAGGTTTTAGACTTTATTTTTAAGTGTGTTATGAAGGCAAGATCCAGATAAAAACTAATCAATCAAAATATTCCTACATATTTCACATTGACAACTCTCTCTACACTGGTCTAATAAATTAAGAAATATATTCTAATTAAAGAATCATATGTATTTCTGTGAAACTGAATATACAACTAGGAAATCCATTAGGATAATTGGGAAGAGATATGATATTATTTTACCAAGGCGGCATTTATCAAGCATTTATGCAATCTTTAAAAAGGGGCCTTTCTTATCCAAGGTCTCAGCTTTCTAAAAAGTGTTGATAAAATTTCTGACAAATGTACCTGATTCGATTGCTCTGAAACAGAATGAAAAGGGGAAGAAAGGATGAAAACAGAGAAATAATTGATTCCTTAGAAACATATAAACACAAATTAAAATAATCTTAAATTTAAACTTTTAATTCCAATGATCCCACAATTAAACCAAACAACAGGAAAAGCAGATAGCTAATATGCACTCTCTGTCTTAACTGGTGAAGAAATTATACATATTTATGAGATACCCAAGCATAGAGCAGTAAATGCTTAAAAGATAGATAATGGTCTTTTCTGTGACTAATACAAATAACCCAGTCTGTTCCTAATAGCAGTGTACAAAAGGGACAAGTCTTCAAGAGGGCTATCAACTGCAAGGTTATAACATCCACCACCCAAAGACTTTGGTGAATTCTTAGACGCAAGATGGTGGGTGGGAGGGATGAGAGAGCTGAGTAGCTGAGGCACAGCTGAGGTCTGAGGGTGAGACCCTTTGCTCACAACAAAACCGACTGGCATGCAGGCTGAAAGGTGAGCAACTATCCCTGAAGCAACAAAAGTGATTTGCTGGGAAAAGGCCATGGATCGCAAAGGGTGAATTCTTCCTTTTAGGAGTGATGGGCAGGGTAGAGACACACACACACACACACACACACACACACACACACACACACACACCCCAGAAGCTAAAAGGTAGAGGAAAGGGAAGGGTGAGAGAATGGAGCAAACGATCTATATGCTTTCTCTTCTGCAGTAGGAAGACATCCTGCTTTCCACAGCTAAACCAAGAACCAGAGACACAGTCAAATCATTTAAAATATGACTATGGACACTGAGAGACTGAAAAGGTGGTCTCCATTAATAAGGAGATTGAAGGGAAGGTGGCAAAAAGGAATCCTTATATATTTTTTTTCCAATAAGACATTAACACCCCTTTTATTTTTTTTCCCTCATGTACATATATACCTAAAGAGGTTTTCAAAAATAGGCCTCCTTAAAAAAAAAAAAAAGCTAGTGAGTTCTCAAAATATGCATTATGCCTATTTAAATTCACTCTTACAAGCACAGAAATGACACTTGCAAATAGTAGCTCCCCAGAGCTCAGAGTATATCAGCAAAGGTGGACTACAGGACAGAGTCAGACTGTCACTCAAGTAAGAGAGGCTATAATAACAGAGGTAAAAATCACAGTGTGTAAAAAATACTGCGTTTGTACATAAAGGAGTCACAACTGTTGATTTTAGCCTAGAGTCTAGAGCCAAAACAGATTATCAATTTTGCTGTTGCTAGTGTTTGAGTTCTCAATTTAATCCTGGTTAGGTATGTTATTTTTTCACAGCTGAGTTTGAATGGTTTTCTATGAAGTTCCTGATTTTTCATAAGTCCACATTTCTTGGAAGATAAGAGAATTGTATGACTCCAGGGACATAACCTTATAAAAATTACATAATGAGAAAACACAGGTTAGACTTTAGAAAAGGCTTCCTAAATCGAGAAGATTATGACATACCAAAAAACATTATTAAAGATGGTAGCAAACATCTCCTTGCCTGAATTTTTTAAAGAGTACACAATTATCTTGTAAACAAGAGTCCTGAGAATCTTTCTAAATATACCAGACTATTGTTGCCTGCATCTTGCTTTAGTTTGGGATGGGTTGGGTTGGGTTGGGTTAGGTTTTCTTTGGTTTGGTCTGGTTTGTCTCATCTTCAGGAAGAGTTGGAGAAAACAAAACATTTACAAAGTCAACTGAATAGAAAACTGCAAATTTGTGAGTAAATTTGCAAATTTGATCCTTCCTAAACCCATGGTGCAAAATAAGCAACATGCAGAGAATACTCTGAAGGTCTTAGCTGGCAGCAGACATGAGTCACCTGCAACTAACTCATCTTTTTGTCTCAGGAACAAGTCTAACATTCCAAATAGGTGACAGGCTACCAGTCACTCCCACTATTGCCCCAGGAATTCAAGTAAAAGAGCCAAAAGCAGGAATGAAATTTGGCCCAATCCTGGTTGACATCTGAAATACCAATAAGCAAATGATTAGTAGTCCTCAAATGGCACACACCTCCAGTATGGGCATTTTTTTCCTGCCACAATAAACAATTAAAAGCAGCCTTTTTTTCATTGAAAATGAACAAGCAAAGTAGATCTGCTAAAGTTTAAAAGTCAATCCACAAGGAAGTCTCAAAGGCAACAAACTAGATTCTAGAGAAGCAATCCAATTTTGGCACACCCAAGACCATACCCACATCTACCACTCTGAAAAACTGGCCTATAAATGATATTTAGACTCCAAGATACTTGACCTCTGAGCTCCT